>CM033466.1:3908086-3928086 GCA_019425755.1 Amaranthus cruentus
ATATGTATATATTTAATACTAGTAAGTGTTGAAATAAATATTTTTAACAAAATCCGTGCATAGCACGGGTATAATCCTAGTTGTTATTTAAATATGATTTTTTCTATCACATCTTATGTGTTCCTTTAATTTAAAAAATAAAACAAGATATGATGAAAATAAATTAAACAATAATCTAAATAACTAAAATATTATCAAAAGTGCATAAAAATACACGATCTGATAAATAATTACTTGATTTGGTGTCTATAACTAAATTAATTAATTAATAACAATTAGTTCATAGCTTGAAAATGGAGTCTATTACTAAATTAATGAATTAATTAAATTCTTTTTACTCAAAATGATGTTTCTTATTGATAAATTATTTTTTTACTCAAAAATTTCACTTTTCATTACAATCTATCTATCTATAACTATTACTAAAACAAAACACGCTTACATCATCACCTTTCAAAATTGCTTACGTGTCGCTTCCACATTAAAAAATTTCCCTCATAAATTAAATGATATGTCATTGTTATTATGATCTTTGACTTTCTACTTTTTTATTTTGAATATATTAGTTTACTTATTAATTTTTTTTTTTACTTTTTGGGTAAAATCATATTTAATGTATTAGCAAACTATATATTATATTTTATTTATTTTAATTATTTATAAAAGTTTTTTCAATTTTTTTTGTTAAATTAATACTCACTCCTATTCACCCTACTTGTCCCATTTACCTTTTTCACGCATGCCGAGACAACATTTTGACATTTAATATCTTTAGTGTATTGGATATTATGAGATAGTTACTTTTACTAGGATTTGTTTTTGTTATTTATACTCTGAAAATTTGATAAAATCGTGCATCGCACGGGCACTATCTAGTATTAAAATAAATCAAGAACTTGGGAACGAGTGAAATAAAATTCAAAATGAAAACTGAATTAGAAATAATATCAAATCAAACAATATTGAATCGGTTAAAACATTTAAGATTAAGAAATAAAGTTTGTGACAAGAGTAAATTTCTCAATTTTCTAAAATATTCTATGATTACAAAAGCCAACTTCCTATAAAATAAAAATTATATAGTATTATACTACCTCCTATTCATCTTTAAGTGTCTCATTTCCTTATTTGGTCAAGTTACACTAAATTTCTCATTTTTATTTTAAGTATGTTAACTTTAACAATTTATCTTTACTAAACTTAACTTTTTAACACTTTTACACCTACTAACCCCACTCTACCCATATTAAAATTTAAAAACACTACACTTTTATCTTTTATATGTGGTCCCATTTGACCACCTAACAATAGTGAAAAGTCAAATGGAACATATTAGGTGAATAGTTGGAGTATTTACATAACACAATTGCGTCACTTAATAGTTAAAATATTAATTCCAAAGTTGCAATATCCGAGTGATTCCCTTCTGAAGACATTAATATCAATTAGTTTGGAACTTAGGACGGACCATAATTACGCCTGGTCTGCCTTCTTTAAATTGATACATACAATATCAAGTTTATACTTTAATATTAAAATATTAGAAGAATGCAGTATGCATAAAAACATAAGTAAATAGGATTCACCCTTTGTCACTAAGGAAGGTACTTAACTTACAGCCATTGGAATCTTAGTCACTCCACGACTATGTTTTCCTATACCTAAAAGTAAAAAAATTTAAAAATTAGTCCCACTTTATAATAGTGTTATTATAGATTATTGATTCATTTAGGTAACATATAGAAAATAAATAACATTCAACTTTAAATCAAAGGTGAAAATAAATAGATACCTGTAATAACTTCCAACCAAATTGGTTGTTTATTAAATTCAGAGGGTAAAGTAAGCAATATTTCTGGATTTGTTTCAATTAAAATGAGACGTTTTCTCATTACTTCTATAGCTTCAGATTGATGAAGACCATGCAAGTCGATCTTCATTATTCCATAATTTTTGTTTTTGATTTCGAAAATATTGTTTGCAGCCTCTGCATGGAGTTTATGTACAACTTGCCATGCTGCTTCACTTTTTTGACAGAGTTGCTTTGTCAAACTTTAATCCGCTCTTAAGGAAGCCTTGCTAAAACTTTGAGACAAATATTTTGCTATACTGTTTAAACAAGTTCAAAATATTATTAAATTAAATTATATAACAGATTAACATATCAGTATTCTAAATTTTTTAAAAATGAAATTTAAAAGTATAAAAAAGAAACACAAACCTTGTCATTTCAAATGCTCTTTTTCTGAATCTTAAATACACTTCATCATTTCCTGAGAGAGACGACTTTTTTTCCCGGTTGTAATTAACGTTATTGTTTACTATTGAGAGTTGATTCAGACTTTCAATAACAAGTTCAAATATAGTTTCTAAATCGTCATTATTAATTTTAAAAGTATTTTGAAGAAGTTCATAAATATTAAACTCAATGACTCGAATTGTTTGATTGTTGATCGTATCAAAAATCCAACAATATTGTTGAGCAAAATAAATATATGAAGACATGGTATTTTAACAAATACAAAGACACACCAAGAATTGGAAGGTGAAAAATCCTAATATCAAATTAATATTAAACTATAAAACCACCCAATGAGCTAAACTTCTCTGAGGACCTGACTAAGGATAGGTGTAGTTGGAGGCGTCTTATACAGGTCCTAGACTTCGGTTTTTCTTCTTAGAGTTTCTTTGGTTTTCTTGCGTTGTTGCTTTGCCCTCGTTTCTTGTATATTTATTAGTTTTATTAGTTTTTTTGGTTTTAAAATCTTTTGTTTTCCTTTTTTGGATTCTTTTAGGCATTGTTTTTATCTCGCACGTAGCAGGATCATATCTTTATCTTCCTCGAGCCGGGGGACTCCTTTTGGTCGCGCTCTCCTGTATGGGTATGATTTGCCGCCGTCCTTCCCTCCCCAGACCCTGTTCATAGTTTTCTATGCGCGGGATACACTGGGTAGGATGATGATGATGATGATGAAAACCACCCAATGAATGAAGACAATAGTATTGATTATTTCTTGATTACATACACTAATCAATTCTAACACTGGAGATGAGATTATAAAAGTAAAGTGAAAATTTCCAATTTACTCAAGAACCCTAATTTGTGCCTCTCTCTCTTTATCTAGATAATTCTCACAGACATTTAATTTTAAATAATTTACTTATTTATTAATTAATTTTGATACCAATAACCCAAATCCCCGATACATATATATAGTGCAATTCCACCAATAACCTAATCAATTTTAATTAATTTTACGAAATTGCCGCACATATTTAGGAAGTTAGAATTTGTAAAGTTGAGAAATTTCCTCCCATCTTTTTCGATAGATTTTTTCTCTTAGGATATTTTTTATTATTACACGTATAAATAAAGAATTATTCTCTCCCCTCATCTCATCTAGCATTAGTATTAGATAGGAGCGTTGAATAGGGGGGTCGGGGCGGATCCGGTCAAATGTTAATTGACCTTTTATAATTGACCTTTTATATTAATACATCATTATCTTTTAAAATTGTTTACGTGTCGCTTCCATATTAAAAATTTTCCCTCTTAAATTAAATGATGATGTCATTGTTATTATAATCTTTGACTTTCTACTTTTTTATTTTGATTATATTATTTTTCTTTTTAATTATTTATTTTAATTATTTATAAAAAAAATTTCAATTTGTTTTGTTAAATGAATATTATTTTGTGTATTAGTTTGAAATAGTTAAAACACAATATACTTTTACTGAGATTTGTTGTTGACATTTATACTCTTGGCTCCTTAAATGCAATGATTAATTCTAATATGATTTTGGTTGTGACTATCTTTATATATTTTTATGGGAAAACATTATCTTTGTAAACTAATAAATAATTTTACATATTTCTATGTATTTATATTTGATTTTAAGGTGTGTTATTAATAGTAATAATATTTTTTTTGAACATTAATAGTAATAATATTTAATACTTTTACAAATTAATGTAATAGTTATTTTTGTTAGCAAAAACTAATAAGTTATTTTCTATTAAAGAAGCTCATAATTTCATATTGTACTCAGGGTACGAACCATTTGCTCTGTTATTCAAAATAAAAAATTAATAAAAATATAAATATAATTATATTGCGCACAATGCAAAATATGATATAATGTACGTAGTGTATACAACTGTTAAGAGTGAAACGAAATATAAATATAATATACCAATAGATCATAAAATTTGATAAAACCGTGCATCGCACTGACACTATCCAGTTCTATAATTACAAAACAGATCATACCCTACGTCCCTACTACTAGATTATTTATAGAAAAAAAAAAAACTCCCATTGGTTTTTTGGAACGTCAATTTACTGTTCGGTTAGTTTTTCAATGAGATCTTGTTATTAAAATTTTCAATTATACACAATTTTCGCTACTAAATATCTATCTATAATCTATAACTATTAATAAAACAAAACACGTTTACATCATCACCTTTCAAAATTGATTACGTGTCACTTTCACATTAAAAATTTCTCCTCCTAAATTAAATGATGATGTGATTGTTATTATGATCTTTGACTTTCTACTTTTTTATTTTGAATATATTATTTTTCTTATTAATTGTTTTTTTTTTACTTTTTGTGTCAAATCATATTTAATCTATTAGCAAATTATATTTTATATTTTATTTATTCTAATTATGTATAAAAATATTTTCAAATTTTTTTGTTAAATGAATATTATTTAGTGTATTGGATATTTTGACGTAGTTAAAACATAATATACTTTTACTAGGATTTATTTTTGTTATTTATACTCAGAAAATTTGATAAAATCGTGCATCGCACGGACACTATCTACTTAAATTAATAAATTGACAAACCTCTAAAAATCAATTGAAATATATTTAAAATAAAATAATGGGCGTATGAAATATTAAAAAGGTCTCGACCTAATAACCTATCCCCTTACAAACTTTCACGGCCTTAACCTGTCGGCTGTCGCAGAGCCAAGGTAGAGTATTTCTTCAATCTTGTTTGTAATTCTTATGAGTATATTTTATCAGTATCTTTTATTTTACGTATTTGATAAATAAAGTTTTGCTGTCAATACTAATTGCATAAGCAATTATTGTTGGACTATTGTAATATGAATTTCTTAATTTTGAAATCTCTGTAAATTTATTATGGCTTTCTATGATTTCAAATTAGTAAAATTTGTGATTCAATTTAATTGGGATGTGTTTTACATGTATGATGTATTTGAGCTGATGAGTGATAGGAGGATTTAAGTTTTTATTACATTCATGGTGGACTGTTGAAAGGATACGGGAAATTGGGTATCTAATTTGAAGAATGGTTTTTCTGAAGAATTCGAAAGTACTCTATAAGTGATCGTGTAGTTCTCTCTAGGAAGTTGATTGTCTTTGTCTGTCTTATTTTTCTGACATGCCCGTTACACGAAAGCCTTTGAGCTAGAAGCGTAGATGCAGCACACAGACCCGTCTCATAGGCTTAATATTCCACTTTAAATGAGGTGATGAGGGGTGATTGAGATTCGAACCGTTGACCTCTTTTTACATCGACTTCTGATGCCATACCATATCACGAAACCAATTGAACTGAAAATTTAAGGGGATAGTTGAGACCTTAGAAAATGTCATACACTCTTAACATCCTGTGAATAATAGCCTTTGCGAAGTGCAGCTTATAGATGATAGGAGTCATATATAGCACATAATTGGTTAACAAATAGGGAGTTGTTATTGTGGTTGCTTAAGGCTTGTGCTTGAGATGGTATTTAGAACTTAGAATCTTACTCCTTGCATTCTCTATTAGCTTCTTTTTTGTACAAAACTCCTGAAACACTTGTCCTGGTAGCTTTTATGTGAAAATTTTATTTGGAAAACAACAAAGCGATTAAATGAATTTGAAAGGAACGGCACAACGAGGTTCAACAATGGAAATACACAAGGAAAAATAATGCAAAAGAACACAAGTGTTTATGAGGTATCTTGGATACCTCCCTCTCAAATGATGTTTATTATATTGAACTCAACAATTACAAGTATAATAAACTCTCCCTATCTTGAGAACAATCTCTCAAGATCACAAATACTAGTGAAAAGTAAGAACACTCCTCTAGTTTCTAGCAATGCACAAGTATACTCTCAATATGTGTGTTTGTGGTGATTGTTTCTATGAGTGATGAATCCTATTTACAGAGTAGGAATTCATCACTCTTAGAATTCCCTCATAAATCACCATAAACCACATGTAACTCCCCTAATTAATATACTAATAAAGCATGGTAATAAACAAGACAATAAACAAGCAATTAAACAACCCACTAAATGCTTCACAAAACAGAAACTGCACAAAAGGAATCCAAAGAGCCTTTCTGACAGCCTCGCTCGATTGATCCTGGGTCGAGCCACTTCTTGCTCGGGTCGAGCAGGACTTCAGAAACCATTCCCTGCATTCTGACCAAGACGCTCGACCAAACTCATCTCGCTCGACCGGTCGAGCGACCTTCAGGGGGTCGAGCAAGCTCCATTTTCTTCAATATTTGTTGCCTAGATCAAGCAACACCTCATCCAACGTTCCAAACCTTAAACTTACGCATTTCGACACATCTTTATCGTCCTTCTCCAAGGTACAAGACAAAGCATGTTCGATTAAGTGTTCAAAGTTAACGTCCAAGTCAAGAATATTGTTACTTGCTTTAACAATTGAATACTAGCTGCCAATGGTAATAGAAAGCATATATGATTGCCTCCTAGAAATTTGAAGGTTTTTGACCAAGGATTTTATGTTTTTAACCATGGGGAGTTCATAAATTGACTATGAAAATTATACGAAAACAACAAAACGTTGAAGGGGCTTTTAATCACACAAAAAATTTAACACGGTCACTAACAATGTATTAACTACATGCCTAAATCCATCGGGACAGGGACTAAACCTTACTGTTTCCATGCTATCTGTTTTGCAAGTTTCAATAACCTAGTCTCTTAGTTTCCTCTGTAAATACCGGAGTTTCAGGGGCTTTTAATCTCTAGAGTATGGAAGTAATTAGGGGTGAAAGTTCGGTCTGCGGTTTGGTCTTTTACCAAAACCAAATCAGACCATATTTAATTCGGTCTCCAAATTTTCAGACCATCACCAAACCAAATTAATTTCCAGACCGAACCAAATCGAATCGCAATTTAAAATGGTAGACCGCACCGAACCGAATTGGACCGAATTAGACCGAATTTTTAATTTGGGCCGAATAATTAATAAAAGAGAGTGAGAGTGATGGTAGAATACTAGAATGGGAGAGGAGAGGGTTTTGAGAAATGAGAATTGAGATGATGAATGAATGAAATAACTGGAAAAATTAAAATGAAAGAGAGTGAGAGTGAGGAGGACGGCGGGGGTAGGGTACTACTAGGGTTAAGTGGGTTCTTACTTCTTTTCTTGGAGCATTAGTTTATTTTATTTTTTTTTTAAAATTTTTTTATTAATGGGCTGGGGCGCTGGGCTAATGTATTATGTATATTTAATGGGCTATACCTATATATAATTTTTTTAAAAATTCGGTCTGCGGTCTGGAATTGCGGTTTGCGGTTTATGAAAATCCCAAACCTAATCCAAACCTTAATATTGCGGTTTGTGATTTTTCAAACCTAGTCCAAACCAAATTAAAAAAACACCAAACCATATTTGTTATTCGGTTTGGTCTGGTTCGATTTGCGGTTTTAATCCGAATAAGTTTCACCCCTAGAAGTAATTGTCCTGTCTTTATGTATATAAATTTGTATCTCCTGTGTTCACCTTTGTATTTCACCTCTTTCTATTGAAAAGTATTTGTCATAGAGATTCCATATATCAACAATTTTTCTAAGGTTGAGTACATAAAACGATAGTGTGTTACAGCCGCCCTGATTGGCTTGAAAAACTTGTAGTTGAAACTACTTTGTTGACAGGAAAGATCAAAATGTTCAATGGTATTTGTTTGTCTTGGGTCTCTTGAGTTATAGCAGATATTGGTGTTTTATGAACCTATTTGTGGTTTGGTATTGTGATTTGTTACCGATAGTTCTAGCTTCTTTGATACTTTCCCTCCTTGGTAATGGTGTATACTGTATACTATAACAAAGTACAACTTTGTTGTGTTTGGAAATTATCATTTCATTTCAAATTAATGATTTCAATTATGAAATCATGAAAGTAGAATTTGAGAATGACAAGGTTTGGGAGGTCATTCTCGAATCCTCATCTTTAAACCATTTTGATAACAATTGTGAATGACTCAAATCCAAATTTGAAATTCTACTATTTACCAAACATTAATTTTGAGTTAAATCTAAATGAAATCCTCATTCCCAAACATAGCATTAAATAATTCGATAAGTCCTTGCATATCTCTTACTACTCTCCCAATAAATATGAATTGGTGGTTTTGAAACTGAATTGGAATAGCTGTACCCATCCTTGGCTTCACTTCTTTTCTTTTGTTTAGAGAAAAAAATATTTTTTTTAGTTTTATCTTGAGCTTTTATGTCTTCCTCCCATACATGACAGGTTCTAAGGATACTCACCTAATAAAAATGACAGAAACCAGCTGCTCTGAGACCAGCCCCGGAGTAAAGCCTGCTGAAAAACAGCTGATATATCGCTGCAAGAAATGTCGTCGAATTGTTGCTTCAAAAGAGAACATAGTTCAACATGAACAAGGCAAGGGATGGATAAAGTGGGGTGCTGAGTCCAATCCAGCGCCTGAATGCACAGCCATATTTGTTGAGCCTATGAAGTGGATGCAACAAGGTGAGTGAGGCAGAGCATTTTGCGCCAAGTTTGGATAAGAATTTAGGAAGGAAAGGAAAAGAAAGGTATGGGAAGGGAGGAAATGATAGAAAAAGTTTCCATTGTTTGTTTAAGCGGGAAAGGAATGGAGAGGAAGGAAAAAAACCGTTTTCCTTCCAAATTTTTCCCAAATCCCTCCCTTTTGATTTTGTTTTATACAATGGAAACTATATTCTTTCAAATTTCTCACTTTCCGTTCCTTCCAATTCATTCGATCCAAACAAAGTGTTGGGTTTTCCATGTATATGAGAAGCTAACTAATGTTTTGCCGATATTAGTTGAAGACGGATATGTTTGGGAGAAGCTCTATTGCATGGGATGCAAGGCTCGGTTAGGTTCTTTCAACTGGGCGGGAATGCAATGTAGTTGTGGAGCTTGGGTTAATCCAGCTTTTCAGCTTGTTAAAAGTAAGATTGATGAATGCCAATTTTGAGTTGTTACTTCATATTCTACTTGTGATTACTCAATAGATAGTTTTATTATCTTAATCAGTTACATTTATTTATTAAACAAACATCCAACTTATTGCCATTGCCAATGATATAAGGTACTGTTATGACTAATATTTTTTTTGTAATGGTTTTGACCAGAGGTGTTCAATGGGGCGGGTCGACCCAACGGGTCAAGGGTCGGGTCATATTTTAACAGGTTATTAGCGGGTCGGGTCAATAATGGGGCGGGTCATTAACGGGCCTTGGTGTAAAGGGTCGTGTCGGTCCGGGTCGGATAATTATAAGTAGACCTGGGAAAACGGTCGATCGGGTCATTTTCGGGTCGGGTCATTCTTGGGTCGGGTCATTTTCAGGTCGGGTCACTCTCGGTTCCGGGTCGGTCGGTTTGACCCAACGGGTTATGAATTATGAAAATTTAAAAAAATTGATTTTTCCATATTTTATTATTTATGAAACTTTTTTAATAAAAAACTATTTCTTATCCCTATGACATTAATCCACATATCAATTAACACAGTATTAAAGCCTTATATGTGATTGAATTCAAGTTATAAGAAATCAGTATTTGCGACGCTCGTTGTCTAAACTTTAAATCTCTATGTATAGTTGGATTTGTAAGATAAGTGTCACATTAGAGAAACCAAATGTGCGATTTTCTAAATCTAGTTGGTATGTCGAGTTCATCTAAGTGTAAAGAAAATAAGAGAATTAATACTTATTTTGAAAGATTTGTAATATACGTGCTTCATAAAAGTTATTGCGTAGTATTAGATAAAAATGATGTTAAATATCTTCTCATTTTCTCATAAAAAATATTTTCAAAATTATTATGTTGGAAAGATATACCAATAACTAATTACTAATTTCGACTTATAAGATTAGAGCTATTCAAAAGTGACTCGACCCGAAAATCCGACCTGAAACCGAAAGTAAACCGACCCGAAAATGTGTTCCTTTTTAAGGTTTATCGAACTGACAATACCCGAATCGAAGTTGTACCCGAACCGATTGACAACCGAAAATGAGAAAGCTGAACCTGAACTGTAACCGATTTTTGTAACCGACACATAACCGTTAACCGAGATTACCCGAACCAAAAATGACCGACCCGAGTCATATTCGGCCCGAATCATGCTCGAAACCGAATTCGATCCGGAAAAAACCGACTAAACACGAATAAATTTTAGATCGAATTGCTTTAAACCTGAACCAAAACATAGAAGTATGATAGACTCATATTCAATCATCTTATTATTTAATCTAATAAAGTGATAGATATTTTAATAAATTAAATTTTATAAATACATGGTTTCATATATTTAGAGTTAATAATCAATGGTCAATGTATATAACCGTATTAGATGAAAATTAATAGAACTTTATAATTCTAATTTCCGGTTAAACAAGTAAAAGTAACAAAGTAATAATGATCACTAGTTGATTTACATTTTAACTATTTTTGCTTTAAGTAAAGGAAATCTTGTCATCAATTAAAAAATGACTAACAACTTAATTTAATATTGACTCGATCGATAGTAATTAGTAGTATGTAGCCGATACTAACTAAAACTCGAACCCGATCTGTACTCGACAAAACCGAACCAATTATTAACCGATGACAACCCGACACCGATTAACACTCGACACGAACTTCAACAGACACCGAACCGATGCTAACCCGATAGCTTGAATAACCGATCTTCAACCAAACCGCGACTAACCGACCCGACCCGAGTGCGACCCGTCGTAACACGCAGCCAAAAATAGCCGATCCGGAATACAACCGAACCGAAAGACACTCGTCCGATCACCCGAATGAACACCTCTATATAAGATACACGTTTTATAATCTAGGGTAGCGACGTTTCTTTTCTGAAAAGCTCATTCAAATGTGAAAAACGTTCTTATAAATTGTATCGATTTGCTTACTGAAATGTAGAAAAATAAAAAAACTCATCTGACTGATTTAACAAGATATATATATTCAATTAAGATGATTATAATAAGTCTTTTTTTTAAAGAAAAATAAATACGATGAATAAAAAGATGTTTAATGCGAATTTTTTGAGATCTATTAAAGAGTTTTAGGGTTCAAATGATATAGTCAATATGTTGAGATACGGTAAAACAAAAATTTTATTTGAAATGAATTCTAACATTGAGATTACTCTAAAAATTGACATTAGACCTGTCAAAACGGGTCGGTCGGGTCGGTTGCCGGTCGGGTCATTTTCGGTCGGGTAATTATCGGGTCGGTCATGTTTCGGGTTAAGTCGCTTTCGGATCGGTCGGGTTCGGGTTTTAACGGTTCGGGTCTCGGGTCCATTTTCGGGTCGGATCAAATTTTCCCAGGTCTAATTATAAGTATTAATTGCAGAAAAAAATTACCACTTTTTTTATATTTTTAAATGATATTATTATATACATAAGTGGGTCGATCCATCGGGCCATAAAGTATAATAAAAAAATTATTTTATGAACTTTTCAAAAAAGGGTCAAATTGGGTCGGATTTAAATGGGCTTGACCCACCCCGGCCCGTCTAACATTTGACATGACCCGCCCCGCCCCGGCCCGTTGAACACCTCTAGTTTTGACCAATGTAACCTAATTCGATAGCTAATTCGTTTTTTGAATTTGTTGTTCGTTCAAAATGGTTCTAAAATAGCCAAAAGCCGACAATAATTGGTTTTTTATTCGCAATTCGTATGGTAACTAGTAAACCATGTCACAATAGTTTCATTCAGAGTTTAAGCTTAGACTTAGCAAGATATGCGTGTTTGACCGACTTTGTTTGGCCAGCTCTAATTTTTTTGCTAAATATGGCTGATATTTTTACCAATCTATTTATATATTTGTTCTTACCGACATTGAACAGTTAGAAATGCTTATTTTGGAATATATATACACACACAAATATATATATATATATATATATATATATATATATATATATATATATATATATATATATATATATATATATATATATATATATATATATATATATATATATATATATATATATATAGAGAAGTAGAGAGAGAGAGAGAGAGAGAGAGAGAGAGAGAGAGAGAGAGAGAGAGAGAGAGAGAATTCCCATATGTGAACCGTGCGAACTACGTCTATGGAGCGTTAGATTTCAATGAACCGCTGAGATTTACGCGGTCATTAATGGCATTTTTGTAAATATCACTAAATTCATCTTCACCCCTAATTCCCACCGCCATTAGAATCCATCCCATTTGTTTCACCTACTTCTCTCTCCACTCATTCTCTCTCACCTTCTCTAATCTTTTCTGGAAAAAATTATGTTCAATGATTCCACTTCTATGATTAATTTTTAGTGTTTCTCACACTTGTAAGTGCTTTCATCTCATTTTAGTTAACTTTCGTACATAATGTCTTTTATTTTCGTTGATTTGATTGGCTTCGAAATTTAGGGGTTTTTTTTGCTAGTTTTGATTTTAGGTTATATTCGTTGATTTCAATGTTTCTCTTTCATTTACATAATTTGTCTATTTAATTGTTTAGATTTTTTTTTTTGCGTTGTTGATATCCATTTTTCTATATTTCGTTTTAGGGTTTTGTTCAATGTTGTTGTTTTGCGCTGTTCACCTCGTCATCCCCCTTCCCCATTTCCTTCTCTGTCCACTGTGCTTATAACGCTCCATCTTTATTTGCACAAATTTTATGAATTTTCATAAGTTATTTGTAGTTTTCATGAAGGATTGGTTTTAGGCTATTTATATTTATGTATTGTAAAAATCGTGTTAATTTCTTGTATAAAGGTGTTGCTTTTTGTTTTAAAAGGCGTTATTGGTGTTGTGTTTTAAGTTGAATTTTAAGTTGTTTTTATTTTTAGAACTTGGTGCTTACTTGTATAGATATGAAGTGTGTTACATTCCATTATAAAAGTGTTATTAGTGTTGTATTATGTGTAAAATTGGTGCTTACTTATATGTAAACAATATCAAGTGTGTTGTTTTTTGGTGAAAAAGTATTGCTATGTGTTATATGAGTGTTAAAGGAGTTGATAAATCTTTTAGTGCCTTTGGTTGGGAATATTGACAGATTTGTGCTGCAACACCTCTGTGTCGATGTTTTGATTGGTGGTCTTCCATAGTGTGTTGGCTCTAGTCCATGTAGTTTCCAAATTGTTAGGGAGTGTGCTTAGATGTTTTTTTGCTTTTATGTTGTTGCTCATATGTGATATTGCTGCTTCTTTACATCATTAATGAACTTACTTTTTAGCTTTGCCTTTAGTATTAATTTCGGTAAGCATTAGGCATAATTTTCAATGCTATATAAATTTCTCTCCTGATTTACACACACTTAATGATGCTTTTAATTTTGCCCAAACTTGGGTTATATTTGGTGTTTACCTATATGCATTTTATACCAAATGAGATACTTTCAGGTGAAAAAGCGTTTCTTTGTGTTATAATAGTGTGTTACATTTCATTATAAAAGTGTTACAAGCGTTTTTAATGTGTTAGATATGGTGATTAATTATATGTAAACTGTACCAGGTGTGTTACTTTCTAGTGAAAAAGTATTGCTATGTATTATAAAAGTGACACTAGTGTTATTGTTAAGTGTGCTTAGTAAAACTTTAGTTTTATAAAGGTCTAGCTTTATATACTCTCAAGGCTATTAGCTCAAATATGGTAGAGCAATGTGCAATAGTGTACATGATGTGGGTTCAAGTCCTACATAGCCTAAATGATTATCACGTCAAAAATTGTTTCTTTCCTTAACAAAATCGTTAATTAGAATAGTTTTATGCATTCATGCATAGATATTTTTGGCTTCGTATAATTAAGTTATAGAAAGCATTACTTTCTGTAATAAAAAGTGGTGATTTTGGATTAAAAAACGTTATTTGTCTTTGCCCCTTAGCTTGAATGCCCTTGAAGATGTTTGCTTGGGTTTTTTTGATGCATTCAAAGAATATTGTTAGTATAGAACACAATTGCAAATAAGCAAAAACATGCACTCCAAGTCCAATCTGAAATTTTAGCAATATTTATATTAGTCGTCATAAAGTTAAAACACATACTTATCATTTAGACTTGTAAAACAAGATCAATTTGTGTAAATAATCATGAAGTTGAAGCTTCCTAAAAACAACACACAAAATTAATCTACATAGCACTAGCAACACCAAAACATATTCTAAAGGCCAAAGACACAAGGCACTACTAGATTAAAACAAAGACCAACACATTCTAAACACCAAAACAATAGTTGTACTTTTAAAACAAAGACCAACACATTCTAAACATAAAGTAAAACACTTGGTGTAACTAGATTAAAAGGGTTACTTGATATTGCCTATGTAGGATTC
Organism: Amaranthus cruentus; assembly: GCA_019425755.1. NCBI lineage: Eukaryota > Viridiplantae > Streptophyta > Magnoliopsida > Caryophyllales > Amaranthaceae > Amaranthus > Amaranthus cruentus. Next base: position 3,922,715 of record CM033466.1, read on the forward strand.
GAACCTACATCTCGTATGCTTTAGCATAGCATGCTCTACCAATTGAGCTAATAGGCACTAATAAAAAAATGTTTTGTTTTCTTACTAAAATGAATTACAGAATTAAAAAAGTTCTACTTGTAACATGAAAGCAACAATGGTAACAATTTTATAACAAAAGGAAACACTTTTATATCAAAAAGAAACACTTTTATAACAAAGCGCAATATTAAATAGAGCGGTATTGCCCTCGAGAAGTCGCAAGCACACACCAATGACACAAAATGAACCATACAACAACCGCACCTGTCAGTAGCGACACTCAAGACCAGTAGCACAACCAAAACAAAGCCTAAGTGTACCCCACCAAACTCACTACATCAATCACACGACAACCCGTATCAGCAGCAAGCCCAAGCGCCTAGAAACCACCACAACAAGCAACTTCAATTAGGCAAACCACATACACTAAAAATCAGTTGCACTCTTACACACCATTATCGATCGACTACCATAAACAGATCTATATCAGTAGCACTCATATGAATGACACACAACAAAACATCGTGCCAACACCTATTGTACCAACGGGCTACATTTGTAACACTTTTATAACAAAAAGAAACACTTTTATAACAAAGAGTGACACTTTTATAACAAATTCGTAGTTTGTACCCATTCAAAGAAATGATTATCAAACCAGCACCCTAACATAGAACTAGAGATGGACACATTCTAAACATAAAGTAACACACATTCTAAACAAAGCGCAACACAGTTGCCAAAAAATCATGAAATCACACAACATTATGACTTTTAAACCAGAAAAAAACACTATTATAACATAAGGTAACAATATTTAAGCATAAAAACTGCAATACAAATTGTAAATGAAAATCCTACAAATCTGTATGATTGAAAAAACCTAAAAAAGGAAAAAAGTTTAAAATTTAAAAAAAGTATAAAAAATAAGAGTAATAGAAAGATCTACCATTATTTGTAGACAACAATTTCTAAAAGATGAAGCATTTTTTTTAAGTTCAAACCCTAAAAATTAATTCCTATAGAAGAAAACTAAAGTTTGTTAATATCAATTAATGAAAGAAAGAAGAACACCAAATTAGGAATTAGTTCTTGCCCTTTGTTGATTGTTATGGAATCTTGAAGATCTTGACCAATGGTGAGAAAATCGGAAGAGAGAGAAAGCTAAGAAGAAATGGAAGAGAGAGATATTGAAAGAAAGAGTATAAAAACATAAAAATTAGAAACTAAGAAAATTACAAAATTGCCATTAATGACCGCGTGAATCTCAACGGTTGAAAGAAATCCAACGCTCCACAGATGTAGTTCTCACGGTTCGCATATAAGCAAGGTTTGCACCTGAATGCGACCCTATATATATATTATATATATATATATATATATATATATATATATATATATATATAATATATATATATATTATATATATATATTATATATATATATATATATATATATATATATATAGTATATAATATTATATATATAAGCTATATTATATATATATATATATATATATATATATATATGATATATATATATATATATATATATATATATATATATATATATATATATATATATATATATATATATATATATTATATATATATATTATATATATATATATATATATATATATATATATTATATATATATATATATATATATATATATATATATATATATATTATATATATATATATATATATTATATTATATATATTATATATATATATTTATATAATATATATATATATATATATATATATATATATATTATATATATATATATATATATAAAATCTCTTAAAAAAAAAATAAATAATAATAGCCTTTAAGTTCTTTAAAAAAAATGCTTGGCTTCCTTGAGAAGCCTCACATCACATCACATTTCCCACTAAAGTCGGACAAAAGTAAATAGGCCACAATTACATTACAAAAAGTAAATAGCTAGTGACAAAAGCCTCTTCGTCTTCTTTATTCCCAGGCTGGCCTTCTTCTTCGTTTCATTTTTTCGTTTTTAACTTTTAACTTCTTCTTTTTCTTCCATTGTTAGATATCACTACATCTACATTAAAAAACCAAAAAAAAATTTAATGGTTAACACAGACATAGAAAACTGGCTGGAGATGATGATTTGGGGTCGCCCACGGTAGCGATTTGGTACACGTTCCACAGTGTTCCGGTACACCACCATTTCGCGTTTGGGTACGGTCGTTCCCGATCGGAAAACGTTCCGGCGTCCCGCGTTCCGGGTAAATATGACCCAAACTAATCAAGCACAAAACCTAAATTGAGAAAAAACGTCTACTAGACTAGAGAAATTGGTCATTCATGAACAAAACAAGATTTGTGATGTCAATATAAGAAAACTCCACACATATGAACAAAATTAAGAGGGAAAGACAGAAAAAAATATGATCTTTGATCTTTCAGTACTCCACTAGCAAAGATCAAATCGAATGCGCGAAAATTTCGATCGAAATTCGAAGGGGCTTTAATGGCGGTGGCGGTTGTGTTGGGGGTGAAAGAGTGGTGGTGATTGAGGAGGGGTAGAGAGAGGTTGGGGAAGAAGAGTTTGATTGAGGGAAATTGGGTATTTAGGTTAAATTAATTTATGGGAAATTCTACATGGTAAGCACCAGGTTAAGGAAAACGCCTGTAATAACCAATCTTGTTTTCGATTCTACATGGTAAGCACCAAGTTAAGGGAAACTAACTGTCGTAACTATATGGGCTAAAAAACGTTTGAATGGCCGTTAAAGGGTGAAATTACCATATTGCCCTTGTTTAATTCTCCATCATCATCTTCTTCTTTTGCTTTTGTTCTCTTACTTTCTTTATCTTCAACCCCATCTAAGTTCTTCTACTACTACTATTGTTGCTGAGGAGAAGGTTCTAGAAGCTTTGGAGGCAAAAGTAAGTGAGAATTCTTTACCGAAAGTGGAAAAGAAAGAAGTAGAGGAAGATGTGACTCCTGTTAAAAGTGGATGGTGAGGAAGTGAAGAAATTTGAGAACCCAAAATGGATTAATGGGACATGGGATTTGAAACAGTTCTTAAATTTTATATATTCTTACAATTTTAAGATCTCATGTTTTATCTTTACAATTTGTTGTATTTGATATTTGTGATTCCTGCAGAATTTGATGGTATACTTGTTCATCTATGAATTGGAGTCATATTAAGTAGCTAATCTCGGTTTGCACATTTTTGGAGTGTTTGGAAATCTTGGGTTAGCTTAACATATTGATTAATGAGACCAAATTTCTTGAATATTCAAAGTAAGAGAAGAAAAACAAAGGAAGAAGATGATGAAGGAGAATTAAACAAGGGCAATATGATAATTTCACCCTTTAACGGCCATTCAAACGTTTTTTAGCCCATATAGTTATTGCAGTTAGTTTCCCTTAACCTGGTGTTTACCATCTAGAAACGAAAACAAGATTAGTTAATACAAGCGTTTCCCTTAACCTGGTGCTTACCATGTAGAATTTCCCTTAATTTATTTAATTGAAAGTCAACGATCATTGAGCATGGTCAACGGTCAATTAGCAGGTCATCAAGTAAAGTGGCTGTATCGATGTCGTGTTTCCCAAGTTAAAGGTTTTGTACTTGTTGGTAAAAAAAAAGTTCGAGGCTGTTTATTTGAAATTGAGTAAACTTTAAGCTTGTAATTAGTAATTGATCATATATATATATAAATATATATATATATATATATATATATATATATATATATATATATATATATATATATATATATATATATATATATATATATATATATATATAGATATAGGATCAAATAAGAAGGATTTTAAAATGTTTAACATAGTTACTTTTACAATTATATGTTTTTGGCTCAATCATGACCATATATTTTTTTATTTTAGTGAAATCAAGGGTCTAAGTCTCTACCCTTCTCATTTTCAACCCTTCTCAATGGATCCTCCCTATATATATATATATATATATATATATATATATATATATATATATATATATATATATATATATATATATATATATATATATTTATATATATATTTAGGATCAAATGAGAAAGTGGTCTCAAAATGAGAAGGGTGAGAAGTATTTCTATAGATACTCTTTTTAGATCAATGGACAGATTTAATTTGTTAATTTTGTTAGTTGCACGCGGTTCAATATGGCTTTTTTTGTGTAATATGAATTAGTTTCTTTAATACTGAACCGGTTCAATATATCATTTTCTATAGATACTCTGTTCTTAGAAAAACATACTATGTTATGAAAAAAGGTTACTATGATTATGTATAGTTACTGTTTTCTCTTAATCTTATACAGAAGATAGTAACTTTAAAAATGGACATAGTAACCTTTAATCATAAGATAGTATCATTTTCTAAAAACATAGTAACCTTTAATAATAACATAAAATGGAGAAGAAGATCGAAGAGAAAGATGGAGCAGTGATTGTGGTTTTCAGGAAGAGAAAAGACTTTGAACAGCAGAGAGAGAACAAGAGAGAGTAACCAATTTTTTCACCCGTTAGATTTTCATAAGATCAATGGCTATAAATCCTTCTTATCCTTCTCATTTTGATACCCCTTCTCATTGGATCCCTCCCCTATATATATATATATATATATATATATATATATATATATATATATATATATATATATATATATATATATATATATATATATATATATATATATATATATATATATATAGGATTAAATAAGAAGGATTTTAAAATGAGAAGGATGAGAAGGATGTTGTTTGATTTTTTTTAGTTACCATATATACAAAAAAGGATACTATGTTACAAAAGAACACTTTAAAATTTATGTCATAGTGACTCTTTCGTAACATAGTTACTTTTACAATTATATGTTTTTGCTCAATTATGACCATAGATTTTTTTATTGTAGTGAAATCAAGGGTGTAGAGTCCTTCTCACCTTTCATTTAACACTCTTCTCATTGATCCTCCCTTATATATATATATATATATGTATATGTATATATGTATATATATGTATATATATATATATATATATATATATATATATATATATATATATATATACGTACATATATATACATATACATATATATACATATATATATATATATATATATATATATATATATATATATATAGAGAGAGAGATAGAGATCCAATAAGAAGGGGTGTGAAAATAGGAAGGATAGGAAGGAGTAGTTACCGTTGATTGATTAAGATCTAACGGTCTAAAAAAATTTGTCATAGCAGTAGATCTAGTAGCACATCTTTATAAAGAAAGCATCACACATTAATTTAGAAACCATCACACTTTCAAGTGACACATGTTTATAC
>CM033466.1:3933086-3950029 GCA_019425755.1 Amaranthus cruentus
AGATGATGAAGATGAAGATGGTGAAGATGAAGAAGTAAACAAGTTTACCTTTTCATCCAGTTACAAGTCATCCGTATCTTTAGATGCGGATGACCCCCAAAGTTCATGCCTTTAAAAAATAAACGTAAGTTCGAATGTTTAGAAGCAAATGAGGCAAAGTTCGTATGTTTAATATCAATTTTCCTAAAATATATCCATGTGATATTTTGTTAGATTCGTCTTAAAGTATACTTATTAATTATATATTTTTTATAATTTTTTATGATGCGTATTTAGAGATATTAAAAATCAAAGTTTACTTTGAAAACTGTGCAAAAAGTAAATGGAAAGAACATTAGGAAACAAAGGGAGTATTATTTTTGAACTAATATTTTAGGCAAACTCTAAATACTAGTTTTAGTAATGTTTTTAATAGGAAACGGAGGGAGTATTTTTTTAACAAATGTTGTAAAATTGTTATACGTTATTTAGGCTATGTGGGATTTGAACTCACATCGTGTGCAAGTACTTTGCTCTACCTATATTGAGCTAATAGCCTTTCAAAAAACCTATAATGTAAACCTTTATAAACACAAAGTAAACCTTATTTCACTCATATTTCTAAGTGTACCTTTTATGCTCATTAAAAACGCCTATTAAGCTCTACCAAATAGTTTTACAATATTTTTGATGCCACGTCATATTTTCACTCATATTTTAAAAAGTAGCCTTTAAAAAACCTCAACTTTATTTAGGCTATGTGGTACTTGAACCTACACCGTGTATAATATTTGTACATTGCTCTACCTATATTAACATAATGGAATGTGATTTCTTTGAGTCCACCTATGATTACAACTACCTTCAATGTTAGGGGGGAGTTTTGTTGATCATCTAAGCATGTTGACATATTCACAAGTGTTTTGGACCTGAATTCTACAAAGCAAGTAGGCGACGCCATTGTAGATACTATAATTGATATATTACATCCATCCTCTTTAACTCAAATTCTATCTCTAGTAGTTCATGATCTCTCCGCTGAGCACTTGGAGAGACAAAAGGATCCCTCTACTGAGAATTCTAACTTCAAAGACAAAAGGATCCCTATATGAGCATCCTAACTTAGAAAGACAAAAGTTTCCTAAGCTAAAGCTGGATACCATTACGAATGATGTTATAGCATAGGAAAATTATGTGAAAAACAATTAAATTACCTCCCAAAAGCACCTAGGAATGCCCCTACGAAGATATAACCCAGAGTTTGAGGCTCAACAATCTAAGTAGTTTATTAATCTAATAACTGAGGAAGCTATCAAAAACAATGATAACTTCTCTTTATTCCATTAATATTCCAAACAACTATCAAAATAGATAATGGATGAAGAAATTGTTTCTCTTTAGAAGAATCAAACATGACAGAAATGCACTTCCCCAAGAGGAAAGAAGACAGTAGGGTGGAGGTGTGTATTCATAGTTAAGTATCTTGCTGATAGGATTATTAAAAGATACAAAACCCGTCTAGTAGAAAATGGTCATACTCAAACTTATGGGGTGGATTGTTCAGATAATATTTCCATAATGGCAAAATTTGATACAATTCAAGCTCTATTCTCAGTAGATGTTAGCCAAGATTAACCTCTTCACTAACTTGATGTTAAAAATTCTTTTCTTCGTGAGGAAATCGAAGAAGTATACACGGAGGTACCACTAGAAAATAAGAATGTTAAGCTCAAAAAAGCCTTGTATTGGCTATAAAAAGGTTTGGGTACAAATAAAGCAACTCGTATCACACATTATTCTTGGAGAAGCGTAATGATCAAATTATTTGCTTGATAATTTATGTAGATGATATGATCATAAGAAGTAATTTGAAGGATATCAAAGAGTTGAAAAGAAAGTCATTTGAAAGGGTTTGAAAAGAAATATCTTATATAAACCTCAAATACTTCCTTGGTATTGAGGTTTTGAGTCCAAAATAAAGGATCTTCATAAGTCAGAGAAAGTATATTATTTACCAATTAGCATGCTTGATTTTAAATCGAATGTAACTCAATTAATAGTCAATCATGGATTTTAGATCCTTGAATATGCTCAACTAGCTAATAAGAGGCAATACTAGAGAATGGTTAGGAAACTTATGTATCTTTATCACACAAGACCAAATATAGATTATAATGTTAGAGTTGCAAGAAGATTTATGCATCTTCCTTAGCTATAACACATAGAGGCAGGATGAGAATCCTGAGGCACTTAAAGGGAATTGGAGGCATTCTTTACTCAAGAAATAACCATCTTAATCTTCTTGCTTATATAGATTTAGATTGGGCCAAATATTAAGATAATAGAAAATCACTTTCGAATATTTTATCTTGGTAGGAGAAAATCTTGTTGAATTGCGAGTAAATTGCTGAAATTCTATTGATCTTGTAGTTAATAGATGAACTTGGGTTTCCTCAAGATTAAAGGCAAGTCAACTTCATTATGACAATGGAGTTGCTATCAACATCTTAGAAAATCATATTCAACACGATCGAACAAATCATGTGGAAGTTGATCGACATTTTATGAAGGAAAATCTTCGAAGTAACATCATTGGTATTCCCTTTGATGTCAAAAGATCAACTTACTAATATTTTCACTAAGAAAGTTGGTACTGATGCTTTTGAAGATGTACTAAGCCAGTTAGGTGTTGGATATCCTATAACCCAACTTGAGGAGAAATGTAAAAAATACTAAATATTGAAATAGTCAAATATTTAAGTTAGGATATTTTTGTTATATCTTAAATGTTTTTAGGAAATTGTTTTTCTTACTCTAATCACGGTTTAGTCTTAGCTAGTATATAAACTAGTATAACTCTTTTATGAAAGATTATTACAAATACAGTTAAGAACCAAAAGATAATTTTTTAGTTTTAATGATCCACCACCTTCATTATCACAACCTCCCTCTTTAAGATATCATCCACCGTATCATTATCATCTTCATTATATCCGCCATATTTGTTCGTCATACACATCTCTGCTTGTTATTATCATATGCATCATCAGTTCATCACCATTACAATCATCGCCATCTTCATCATCATCATCATCATTATTTATGCACGACCAAAGTATCATCAAAAACATCAACTAATAACGTCATCACCATTTTTTGCTCAGATTAGGGGGGGGATATTCCATTTTTCTTACTCTAGTTTTTTCAATTTATCATCTTACCTGAATCATAATTGATTAAGAAAAGTTACAGCTCATTGGATTCATGGTGGTCATTCTATATTGATTGGGTGTCTCATGTCCACCTAAAGAGATGCTTGAAATCAACAATTTTTCATAATTATTTTGTGTGGATGTTGTGGTAATGGGATGACCCATTGGGAGGAGAATTTCGTGAGTTGGGACTTGTATTAAGGATGTCTTTGTATTACCTTTTTCTTACACGAGTTGGAAATTTCGAATGTTATAGTCTTTTCTCGAGCTTTATTTAAGTAATGATATGAAGAATGTCACTACATTACCTTTCCCTTTGTCCATATCACTCCATTGAATATCGACCAAAAAGGAAAAAGAAAGATGCAAAGGAAACGAAGAAGAAAAATTTACAAGAATCAATATGTTGCATTTGTTTAATAAAATTCAGTTTTTCTTTTTTTTTTTCTAGCTATTTTTAAAAGTGACATTAAAATTCAACTCTCGGAATACTATTCTTATAATTTAGCCTAATAAACTTGAAATGCAAAAGTTAACTGGCAGTGTTTGGTTCATGGTTTTTTATTTAGCTTTTTGGTTGACTTTTGACTTTTGGCTTGTTGATTAGTTAACTACCAAAAAATATTTGGTAAATGACTTTATGGTTAGGTTAGGGCATATGATATGAATGTAAAACTGAAACCCTAAAAAAACTAAATATATATAGTAAGCGAGTCAATGACGGGTACCTGGATTATTATTAACTCGGCCCATGACCCGACCCGGATATTTTAATTTTTTTAAATTTGTACCGCCATTTATGAAACGGGTCAACGGGTCATCGGGTCGGGTCGGGCGGATCAGGTTTTATTAACACCCCTACTGTCAATACTTAAATGTAACAAAAATTCACATAAACAATTATCTTTTTCAACTAGCTCAAAAGCAATTAAAAGAACCAACCAGTTAAATAAAACAATTAAAAAGTCAACCTAACAGTCAACTGCCAAATAATTAAAGTGGGTATAAGTTATTTTTCCTTTTGGTTATTAGTAGCTTGTAAGTTGTAAGGAGGAGCGGACGAATTACTTAGTTACAACTTACCACCTTGTTCCTCCGCCATGTTCGTATCTCCAGGTTATTAACGCCACTCTCAGTCACCAGGGGCGCAGGCAGGCCCCACTTGTCATCACCATTTCTGACCTTTAACATCTTCAACAATGGACAAACTATGGAGACCTGCAACTCATTCTCTCCATTCTCACCTTAAATCCATCTTTTTATCCCCTCTTAAACCCTCCTTTTCTTCTTCTACTTCCTCCTTCTCACCTCGAACTCTTACCACTTTATCTCTCTTCCTATGTCATTCTCGTCATCTCTCTCCCCCTAAAACCCTAATTTTCCCCCAAATCTCTAATTCTACCTCCGTTAATTTTTGCAATTTGGCTGTAGTTCGTTGTTTTTCTTCTGTTTCACCTTTGGGTGCCAATACATTTGAGTGGAATGAACCAATTTCGTCCTTTGTGGCTCTTGACCCTACTTTTAGTGAAAATGATGATGATGGTGATGTTGATCCTCGCCCTTACATTCCTGTCCGCGCCTTTTTCTTCTCTACCAGGTTTTTCGTTTATCGAATTCTTCATTTTTCGGACTTTATCTGTTTTTGTGCTTCCCATTTCGTTATATTTTATTTTGCAAAAGTAATGCTTTAGAAAATTTATTATTTAGTCATACTATAATTGTTACCAGAAGTGGTTGATTTGTTTTTCTTATCATTCACCTTCAAGTGAATTTCCTGGGTTTTTGATAATTTAGCTGAAAATGTCATTATGTGCGTGAACTTTAACTTGGAATATAATTTGAAGTTAATTCCGAGCTCTAAAGGGATTGTGTTTCTGATGCCACCTTGGGAAGAGGGGTTGAAGGTTTATAGGTTTTCTTCCTACTGATTTGTTATCTATGGAATAATTGTGTGTTGATTAATGTTTTCTTTTTATTTGGTTGATGCTTATTTGCTGACAATGTCATTAATCCACTTTCAGATTTTTACTCTTAGATTTTAACGGCTTGTTTGGATATCAATATAGAAGAGGGAGGAAAGGAAGGGGAAAGAGAAGAGGGAGAAGATGGAGTATTATAGTTCTATTGTTCCATTGTTTCTTTCAACCATTTATTCAAATGATAGGACTTGTCCCCCTCCTTTTTCTCTTCATTTTCATTTATCCAAACAAACTGTTGAGGTTGTGAATCTTCTTTCATTGGTGCCAACTTTGATAGTATCATCTTAACCATCACACAAATACTATGAGTCCCCATCCTTAACTGTGCTTTAGTTAACAATGGTGCCAACTTCAAATGTAGCTTCTTACATTCATCCTTAGTGACTTGTGATGTACAAAACAATGAATTTCATCTTTCTAATAGCCAACTCGCCTATCTCTTGCGCAGTTACCTACTCTGCCACCACTGTCTTTCCAACATCATCACAACTATTGTGACAATCTTGCACGCAACCTTCATATCCTTATATTTTTCTTCTGCCTCCACTAGTGGATCACCAAAATGAAATCCCCTTCATTCCCCGCCCCACCAAATAACAAAGACGAAGGCTGCTTTCTGCAGCTTATTAGTGTTACAATTTGAATTGAAGTTGCAATATCAACAATAAACTTGATTTCATGTTGCTGATTCTTGAATCAATTATAGCACACAATGATGTAATTACATACTGCAATCAACATAATTCATTGAAAATCAAATTGCGAAATTTATGAATTTTATGTGCAACTAGGATGGGCATTTAGAAAGCAAGTTGAGAGCTTTCTTTTAAATATGCTGTTTTGGAGACAATTCACTTGTTGAATTCCACTTGGTATTCTATATTGGATTTTGTGGTTGTCTAATCACTAGTCAAGGGATACCATTTATATGAGTAGAGAGAGAATGACTATAAAGTTGGAAATGAAAGTGTTGCGGTCGAAATGAGGTTGGTGCTTGATGGTATGTGAATTTAGGAATACAAAATAGAATTTGATTTTAAGAGGCCATTCAAGAAGCAATGCATGACATTTGTAACCAGCTAAACTTGTTTTATGCTAACCAGGATTGATTTCGAAGATAAATATAAATTTAGGACCATTGTTGACTAATCAATAGGTTGGACTTTTTGTTAACGATGGATATTTGTTTGGACCATTAGTGTCAAATTTTCGTTTTTAAGCATGAATTGTGTTTATTCAACCTTACACTTGTATGTGCAATGAAGGTTGTTTTTTTATAATATGGAGAGTTGTAATGAGCATGGTTTAAAGAAAAATAAATAAATAAAACGACATGCATTTGAGAGTGTTCTTATGATGTGTTATTTTTACTTAATACCTTAGAAATGGCTCTTAGGAAATTGTATCGGTACAGATAGAAAGAATACTTTTCTAATTGTTGTCCTTAAATTTTCATTTCATTTTTATGAATATGTAGTTGATATTTATGGAGTGTAAATGAGCTCATAAGTTAAGTTTAGGTAAGCACTGATAAGGATATTATATTAAGAGCTTCAATTGAGTTTTATAAGGGCCAACTAGTCAAGTAAATTATTTCTAAATGGTGCTACCTATTTTGTTTAAATCTACAATAAGTCCTAATAAATTTAAGGAAAAATTATACGAAACTACCTAACCTATATGCCTTTTTTTTAAAAAACTACCTTATATAAAAAATTTTGCAAAAAACTACCTTATATAATACAATTCTTTGCAAAACACTACCTTTTACTAATTTTCGTCAGTTGACTGTTAACATTAACGTTGACCTGCACAGAATTGTATTATATAAGGTAGTGTTTTGCAAAGAATTGTATTATATACGGTAGTGTTTTGCAAAGAATTGTATTATATAAGGTAGTTTTTTGTGCAGGTCAATGTTAATGTTAACAGTCAACTGACGAAAATCAGTAAAAGGTAGTGTTTTGCAAAGAATTGTATTATATAAGGTAGTTTTTTGCAAAATTTTTTATATAAGGTAGTTTTTTTAAAAAAAGTGTATAGATTAGGTAGTTTCTTATAATTTTTCCTAAATTTAATCAGGGTTATTAATGGAAATTAGTGCATATAAATGTAGATAAATGTACAATAAATTTTGGTGAAGTTTATTAAGAGACAACAAGTTTGGGTAAATGTGAAATAGTCAAATTTGGTATAGTGAGTAATCTATAAAGGTGTAAGCTTGGTTAGAATGTTTTGGCTCGAATAAAAATATCTTTATTTATCATGTTCTTCTCTTTTTTATTGGGTTTTGACATTTGTAACAGTTTCTTGATTTTTAGTTAAAATTTGCTAGTTTTTTCCCTTGTAGTGTGGATTTGAAGAGCTTGGTGGATCAAAATAAGTCCAATTTTATCCCACCCTCATCAAGGATGACAAATTATGTTGTTTTGAAGTTTGGAAACCTCAAGCCTGAGCCAAATGTGAGTTGATTAAGTGCCTTATATTTGTTTATATGATAATATTATTGTTGTGTTTCTAGAGAAATGCATATAAAATTTCTTTTACATGCTTCATGAAAGAAACTACGTTTTTGGTTTTGATAGCTTGTATAAATGTGTTTCCGCTGACTAAGGTGTTTCCGCCGACTAAGGATATTCTTGTATAAATGTGAAAGCCAATACCATACAGACAATTTTAATGCATGTAAAGTATTATAATCAAACTGTTCAACTTATTTTTGGCGATGCGGTAACACAAGGATGCATGTATTATAACACTAAATATCGGCTTAACCATGAAATATCCTTTAAAACGTCCAAAAAGGGTAGCTTTTACACCTTCACAACACGAGAAATATCAGTTTGATGAAAACCTTTACAATGCATTGCATTCATATTATTGCATTATGCCTTCAACTAAAGCAAATCCTTTACCATGCTCTCTATTTTTAACTTCTTTAAGGTATCTAAGGGAAAGACGATATAAGAAAATCGTAAAATGAGAAGCCGATTGTTAAAACTCAATACCAATAGGGGCATTTAAATAAGATAGGATTTAACCTTTGTTTTGTTTTATTTGGCTATATAAGATATTTATGGTTTGTAAATCATATTTCATGAAACATAGGTGTGATTCAAACCAAGGTATGGTATGTGTATATAATTGGTGCAATTTAATTGTTGATGGTACTAGTGCAAATTTGTAGTCATCATTGAATTTATTTTTATGAGTACTTATTTTGCCAAATGTTGGATTTTATTACTTTGTCTTCTTTTTCGTTTTGGAAATGTTAGGTCTTCTCAGGTTTCATAGATTATAAATCATAATCCCTTTTGTTATCTCTTGTTGAATGTTGGTTATGCATATTGTTGGAGAAGGTTTAATATTGTTGTGGCATAAATCATGCTGACATGTGGCTATGGGTATACTCAACATTGGTGGTTTACATGTTTACGTGAGTTGCTTTCCCGATTTATTGCCTTTTCCCATTAGATGTATACATTTTAAGTGCATTGACGCTTACAACTTACTCCCCTGGTCTCTTCTTATTTGTCTCGATAGCCACATCAATCACAAGGATGCGGTATTATTGATGTAATTATCATATAATAATTGTTTAACAAGGTGTGGAGGACCAAAAATGACTCATAGAAGTGGCAAAGGATATGGAGGGCTTAGACTTATATAGTTACATGTTGCGATAATAGAAAATTAAAATGATTGGAGGAGAAGAATTAACGACCACGAAACTGATCTATAGGTTCATTTAGCTGACCTAGTCTTTTGGGATTAAGGCTTCACATTATTTTTAATTTTTTTATTGTTGTTGGGTTAAAAAGTAAAGATAAAAGTATTATGTGAGATAATGCATAGTTAGTTGAACCAAGAGGTGTTTGAGTATTGTAGTAATAAACAACTATACCGAATATAGAAAGATTCCAATAGGATTAGGAATGGTTATTTTGTAACTAGTTTCATATATGACATCTTGTCCCTAGAGTGTACTTTGAATATTTATTAATATATTTCTTTATAAAAAAAAAAAGAAAGACTCTAATAGGGATAAACAAACCAAAACAAACAAAAAGAGATGAAGAAAGTATAAAAAACCCTTGCTTGATTTGCTTGCGTTTTATGCACAAACAAATCAAAATTTTTGATAAAAACAATATTTTATTACAACTTTCTTTCCATACAAACATGACCCTGCTAGTGCTCGCCGAGATGGGCGCCACCCATTGTGTAAAAATGAGATAACGGTCACGATCGCGGTACTAGAACGATGATGCAGACATGCGGTAACGGAAATGATGCAACTATCATAACACCTAAATATCGGTCGAATCATAAGATATCCCTAAATATGGCCCAAAATGCGTTACACTTTACAATATGAGAAATGTAGGTTCATTTGTTTTGAAAACCTTTAGAATGCGGCCTTGTTTTTACACTATGGCACCATTTGGCATATGGGTAATGACATGTTAGATGAGAAACTACATTTTAATTTTCACTTTTGCGAGAATTTTTAACTTTATGAATTTATGAGTTGGATAGTTTTTCTAGTATTCAACCATTTTACGTTAAAAACTTTTACAAGAAACTACCTCATGGATCAATTTAAGCAAGAAATTAACAATTTGAATTCATATCTCTAATAAGCTACCTTTTAATTAATAGTTTATTGCAAAAAGATTTTATAGGATGTTCACCGGATAGTTAATGTAAAAAGGCGACATTTAACACTGAAAATACAACTCAACGCTCTAAATTCCATCAACGGGTGTCATTATTTTTATTTTCTTTTTTCTTTTTGGTGAACTTTAGCATCTTGTAAATAATTATGCGTAAGGTAATTTCTCGTTGACGTTCGTCCCTTATATCTACTCTTTTGATCGAAGAGATCACCATCACTTTAGGCAATCTGAAATTAGGATTGGTCTTTTGGCTGATAAATAGCTTCATATGGACCATATCACCTGTGGGAAAGTAGAGATGACACAACAACAATGCTAAAGTCTCAATCCTATCAATATGGGGTTGACTACATGAACCAAAACTAATCAACTTGAGAGACCGTCACTAATGTAGAATATATTTATTCTATGGAATTTGTAAATGAGAGTACCTAATTCTGGGCTACTAAAATTCTGAACTTTGTTCAATTGATTCAATAAGATTGCTTCTTAGTATTTGAAAAGTTGTTATTTTGTTAAAATGATCTTGTCCAAGTTGGCACATATTACCCTTTCTCATGTTCTCTTTTAGCTTCCCTAGATTCTTTGCATGCTGATAGCTACGAATTTAAGCAAAAGAAAACATTTAGTGTGAGCCTGATTGTTTTCCATTTCCCTTATATTCATAGCTTTTTTTATGCTAGTTGTATGTATCAATATTATTAAATGCCTTCATATAAGGATGGTGCTTGTATGCTGACGTATGTTGTGCTCATATATAGGTTGTCCCAATTGACCGTTGATTTAATACCCTTCCGCCTCTTCAAGTTTCCCTTGTTAGTCCAAAAGCTTTCAAAAAACCGACTAATTGGGGAGAACTCTAAAACAGAGGTCTACGTAGTTAGCAAAGCATTTCTTGTTCACTTGCAAGTGAGTTTATGAACTCTAGGAGATGCCGTTATTTTTTTGGGGATTTTTGTATGGTGACATAGTAACTCTCAACTTTGATTAATTCTATTTGGTGGAATATTGTTTGTTTATTCTATGACTTTTTTATTTAAAAAGCATTTATGATATAATTTTTTAACTATAAAAAATACTCAAAACGTGAAGAATTTCAAAAATCGAAACTCTTCTTCACCAGGCACCGTATCATCTACTCTCACTTAACCTACCCCCTCCTTACCTAACCAGACCAGCCCATCCCCTACCACTCACAATAACCCAATCCATTTCATGGTTTTTATATCCTTAATTTGTTTATAAAAGCATTAACATTAAATTAATCCTTTCTTCTCTCTATAATACCTTGTTTTACTGGGTTTTCTTGGTAAAGCTTGCATTTGATGCTCATAAAAGAAGATTATAATAACAAGGATAGTTTTCAAACATGTTAAGCAAAAATAAAGTTGAAAATAGTAGCACAATATTGCTTACTTTCATTATCCTCTTAGCTAACCTCTCTATATCCCCTTCAAGTGGATCTTCTAACAAAACCTTGCCACTAAATATCCAATTCATAATAGTTTGCATGTATGTTTACTAATCCACTGTTTATATGCTGGCTTGCGGCAGTGAGGTTAAGAAAATTTTGATGTTCTTTTGTTAGGGTGTGGGTGCATCCTTAAGTGGAAGCAATTGTGGCTACATGGTGGTTTTCCAATATGGCTCAATTGTTTTGTTCAATGTTCGTGATCATGAAGTTGATGGCTACTTAAAAATCGTGGAAAGGCATGCTTCTGGCTTGCTTCCTGAAATGAGAAAGGATGGTCAGTATTTCCATCATAAATTCCTATATTGGATTGTTATGGGGATCTGCACTTTTATTTATGTAAATTATAATTATTTTCTGCATAACATTTCTCCAGTATTCATTTGCTTCTTGGCCTTTGGATTTTCTTTGCCCTATATTCTCTTCCTTGTGTACATGTGTGTGTGTGTGTCCTATACTCCTATTTTCCTCCTCTTTTATTTCTGTGGAGTATTAATATTTTCTTTTGAGCTTTTGATTGCTGAAGGTGCATGAATGATTTCCATCTTGGTTCCAATGCCTTTTAACGATATAGGATCGCAACCTTCTAAAACTTAGGATTACTTCAAAGCCACATCTGTGCATATACTTCTGTTTCTCTTCCTAGAATCTGCACTCCCTAGGAGTCTTTAACCTTGCATTATGTTTTAGCCTAAGCTTTTAAGTAGCGTTAAAGCTCGTACTTCCTAGGTATCTTCAACAATCTTACGAGTGCTTTTTTTTTATGTGACAATGAAGCACCATTTTTCTTTTTTTGAGGGTATAGGTAAGGAAAGGACATACCATGTTGGAAACCCCTAGACCTAGCCGGCCTAGCTACATGGGCTGATCTTATGGGAGTAAAGAGGAAGGTTACTAGAATCCTTTGTGAGGCTCAAGCCACATTTCTACCCAGAACATTCTTTGTGGACATTACAGCAAATTGTAGGAATGATTAGGGTTGCTGGGCTATTGTTTGTACCTAATGCTTCCTTTCGGATATAGGGTTGAATATGAATGCCAAATCGAATTTTAACTTTTGTCCCATATAGGGAATAATAATTATTCCTTTGAGGAGGCTTTACATTGATGATCACATATGTAAGACCAGGGATTTTCATAAATACACAAGTTTATGGAAATAAATATTTACATAATGATGTTTCTTAAAATTATTTACATAATGATGTTTCCTAAAATAAGAGGTTTATATAATATTGATTTAAAAATTCACCCCACGGTTGAAACGAGGAGCAGGACACACGTTGAGACTAATTCTTAAATATCTAAATGATGGGAGGGAAGTCCTTTTGTGTCAGCATGTTGAAATGATGATGGAATATGAAGTTCCCGATTATGACCAAGGAAGACCTCTCTAACCAAGTGAATATCCATTTTGACATACTTTGTACGTTAGTGGTGTACTATAGACATGTAGATTGTACTAATGTTATCATAATTATGGGCATCCAACAATGAAATTGTAACAAAAGTTTCCTAATCTGAGCACTGTCCACAGTCACTCCACACTACGTTGACGATTACTTTACACTTGGCCTCAAAACTAGACAAAGATTCATTTTTATGGCATTTAGAACACTAAGAAGTTATATTGTCACCAAGAAACACATAAAGTATCAAGATAACCACCCTAATCAGCATTGACTTAAGACATCAACCTAGAAGAAATAGTAGATGTAAGATGAAGGCAAAAAGATATCGTGCCTTTCATATGGTGAAGAAGTTGCTTGATGGCCCATAATTGTTGTCATGCTTTATTGAGAAAATTTGTTGAAGTGCATAAGAAATATTTGGGTAAATGATGGTAAGGTACTCAAGAGGCCCTTCACATTGGTGGCAAGTAATGAGATCATCGATTGGTTATCCACAACTCACTATGTTTAGACTGAAAATTCATAGGAGTTGAAGCTCACATAGAGCAAGAATTTCCATTATTATTTGTTGATACAGAAACATTATAACTTTGGCACATGTGACATTACCCAAGAAATAAGAAAGGGCATCAAGATTCTTCAGAATTCAAGAGACACATTACGTTTTTTCCCAAGGGGTTAGTGGAACAATTAAGAATAATATCATCAACATATAAGAGTAAAAAAGAGCCTCGATAGATAAATAAAGAAGGATCATCCGTATTGTTTGTAAAGCCAACTAGCCAAGATATATGATATAAGTACTTAATCAATAATACCAAACCCAAGGAACCTAATTAAAACCATAAAGATATCAAAAGAGACGACTAATGTGTTTGCTTACAGCTGTGGTGTTTGGCATTCGTAAAACGGGAATAATAATCCAAAGATGTGGTTGTTTGGCAGTATTACAATTATAGTTGTGTTGCTTCACCTCCCCATTTTTTTCACACGCATGAAATTTATTGTTTGTATAATGTATTTTAGGCTTTTTTGATGAAATTGGTGTCTAGAAGTTGGTTTTTTTTTTTTTTTTTATTTTAGCTGGTGAAAGGGCTAAGTGGAAGCTGGGGTCAAAGGAGGGAGGGCATTGGGGTCTAATATTGGGCATCAGCTTGTTAATACATTCTCCTTTTACTTTCAGAATTTGAAGTAAGAGAGAAGCCAAATCAAAGTACGTGGATGCAAGCCGGCCTTGATCACATAATACTACAGTACTTAAATATTGATGGTATTCGTACGATAGGTAGTGTACTTGGTCAAAGTATTGCACTTGATTACTATGTCCGCCAGGTGTGTGTCATCCTAGATTATTGATTTGAAAAATCTTAATAGTTTGATTTGTTTAGTTTGTTGGCCTGTTCTCAAAACCTTTCCCCCCTGTTAGGTTGATGGAATGGTTGCAGAGTTCACTGATATAAATCGTGCAATGGAGAAAACTGGGACATTTACCATGGAAAGAAAGAAGCTATTCCAATTAGTCGGGAAGGCAAATTCTAATCTAGCTGATGTGATTCTGAAGCTTGGCCTTTTTGAGAGGTGACATTTTATGGATTAAATTTACAGTTTTTGTGTTTTTGTACTTGATGATACGACTTGCTTTCAGGTGTGCATCATAACAATAACTCTCTCAGATCTCTTGCATGTGTAGTAGCTATGATCTTAACTTATTCTTTATATTCCATAAATTGAGTTGAATTATGCTGTAAATCCTTGAGGAACTATTTTCCCTGCCTTAATCTCTTGACTTGAAGCACACGTGAGATGACAAGTTGCACACTATTGCCAAGATTTTCTTGATGAGTAACGTGTTTTACACTGATGTGTTACTGCTATGTGGTTCATAGTTTGAATTGCAATATTTTCAATTATATAAAAATGAACATTTTGTGTTAATTAAATGAAGCTGAAAATAATGAGATTAGTCTGGAGTGAAAGCTCAGCATGTAAATTTGGATGTCTGCAGTATATGCTTCAGGACTTTTCACTCAGCTTTCACTATTAAAGAACTAGTATCTACGGCTGAATTTTGAGTAAACATTAGATTTGATTATTAGATGATAGAGGGATTTTGATGATTCGGAATCAAATGTCGTGCTGTTTATTACAAAGCAATTGAATAGAAAAACTTTCATAGACAATGTTAACGTATTGGTTGTCTGTTGATTGTTTGCTTATATGAGTGAAAATGCATCTGTTCTTGGTGCAGATCTGATATTGCTTGGAAGGATGCGAAATATGCTCAGATCTGGGAGTATCTTCGAGATGAATTCGAATTGACACAGAGATTTGCTAGTCTCGACTTCAAATTGAAATTTGTAGAGGTCTGATATTCTTTCAAGCCAACATGAAATTAAACTCAAGATTACTGTTGCTTACTAACTCTTTAATTTTTTGGACTTGGACAGCATAACATTCGGTTTCTGCAAGAAATTTTGCAGAACAGGAAGTCCGATTTCCTTGAATGGCTCATCATCATTTTGATTGGTGCTGAAATTCTCATATCAGTATACGACATTGCTCATAACTCGGCCATAGCCTCGCTATAGTCCTGTCCATGTGTGTACTCTCCGTTCGAAAAATTAGCCTTATTTTTCGTTTTTACTATGTTCCTTTGAATTTGCGGAATGTCTATTCTTGGTTATGTCCCACTATTTTTTCTTTTATTCTCATCCATATATTTCTTGCCGTGGAACAGGGGAGTAAGGAACATGGTCAGGGTTACTGATGCTAGAATTCTACACGCACATATTTTTCCGCTATTTTACTTGTAAATTAATATCTTAGAACATTTTCTTCATTTCATAGGCATAGACTTATAGTCTAATAATAATGTCAAAGACTTAATTACAACAATACGGGTTGGTTACATGAATCAAAATAGATTGTACTAATAGTCTAAAACTTGAGTTAATTTTTTTCATTGCATTCGTTTTGCCCACTAAATACTGAAAATTTGAAATGAATAAGATTATTTATCAAAAAAAAAGCATACAATAAGAATATAATCAAATTTATTCCAAATATAAGCGCCTAATACCCCAAAGCATAGGTTCGGGTTAGTTTGCAGTTATTAAGTGCGAACAGAAGCAAGCTGGTAAAAAAATCAAGTGTCTAATCGTATTTAGTAACTGCGAATAAGTCAAATAGGGTCAACAAGCTGATTTTAAGATAAGAAGTTGTTCGCACTTAGTAAGTGCCAACAAGTTGAAAAACTGAAACAGGCTGTTAGCACTTACTAAGTGCGAAAAGTGCGAACAATCCAAACCTCAGATTTGTAAATTACACACTTAGTTTTGGAATAAGTTTGATTATGATCTTATTGTATGCTGTTTTTTTGATACTCTGATAGTTATTGGGCCGGTGAGAAAGAGCACACTTGGAAAGACTGGTTGTTGGTTATTTGTTTTGGAATACAGTATTGTTCCACCAATACATCAGTAAAGCGGCTTAGAAACACCCGCTTTGGGGTTCCATCCCAAGTCCCAACTCACACATCACAATTCTTTGTAAATCCATCTTTGATGGGTTTCATCTTGAGGAGTTTGAAATGGAGATGAAAGAAGATAATATTGTATGAAATTGAGTTTTATTTATTACTTGCAAGATTTAAATTGTGGGCTGAATTGATATTTACATTTAAAGTTTCTTTATGTCTTTTTACCCGCTTTTAATCATCAACTAGTATAAAACCCGTGCAATGCACGAATTTCTTAGCGTAAACATCTATCAAAAATAAGATTTTAAAAATAATAGAGCAAATACATATTAATATAATTAAGTTCATTTCTTTTATTTAAAGTGTAATGATCAATATGTGACTAAAACAATAAGAGAATAGAATAGGAAAAATTATTCAAGTAATATTACATGAAAATTTAGAATTATAATAATAAGAAAACATTAAATGAATAAAATGTAGCTAAATTATAAGTAACAATTAGAGGGTTTGAAACACCTCCTTGTAGACAACATTCTCTGTGCGATGACATACTTCACCATTCTTATCACATATGAGAATTTTCAAACCTTTTCTGCTAGTCACTCTAGACACTGCGACATAAAATTGTCCATGACTAAAAACCGGCTTAGGTAAGAACAAACCAACATGGGATAGTGACTGCCCTTGACTTTTATTAATCGTCATCGCAAAGCACAAAGACACAGGAAAT
>CM033466.1:3950039-4027283 GCA_019425755.1 Amaranthus cruentus
GTATACAAGACAACTTATTCAAAGATCCAGATTATGCATAAATTTTGTTTACATAAACAATAACAAAAGAAACTAACAAACAAGAAACTAACTACTACTAGCATGCATATGTACCAGAGGAACAAGAGAAAAACATATCATTACCATACAAAAAAAAACAACTCAACACCTCCCCCAAGCCAATCTCTTGCTTAGCACAAGCATGCTACTCGACAATACAAACTAAAACTTAAAACATTAATAAAAAAAATAAAAAATAAAAACTCAAACCAAAGTTGGGTTGCCTCCCAACTAGCGCTTCTTTTAGGTCATTAGCTAGACCTTTTTCAGTAAATAGCTTGACAAACTTCGAAGGAGTTTGTCAAACTCACTCCCTACACAAGAAAGAGTTAGTAATAACAAATAGAAAGAAACAAAGACAAACATCTCAATGAAATAGAATAGATATAGAAAAATGGCTTATCATTACATGATGAAAAGCCAAAGAAAAACTAGACAAAGGGAGGGAAGGGGAAATCAGTTGGAATAGGTTGACATAGATCATTACATGATGGAGGCGAAGCTATATCCAACTAAGGGCAAAGCTTTATGACCATTTAAAGGAGCATGAAACGGACTAAACTGAGGTATTATAGGGTGATCACAATGCATGATGTTTAGAGTCTCACTAGAAAGAGTGTTGTATGTATGCACATATAACTCCTTATTAATAGGCACATTAATTGTATGATCACAATGCTCATTCACAAACAAGTCATGTTTACATGGCATAAAAACAAGAGACTCATTATTATAAGGCAAGCAAGGTGATTCAATAATAAACTCACAATGAGAGGGCATAGGGCTATAAAGCTCATCATTTATTCCATCAAAAGATGTTTCCAAAAGAGGCTTATCTATGGAGGAGCAAGATTGATTAAGGGCTTGCCTTAACTGCATACAAAATTCCTTAAAATCTTCATTTTCATAAATTAAATCATCATCATCAAACTCCTCAAAGGGTGAATTGGGACAAGGGTAAGAAAAAGGTAGAGCGGAGGACCGTTAAGGTAACTAGCATCCGCGTATTCTACACTAAACTTTTTAACCAAGTCATAACTCCCATCAAAACTTCCATATGAATTTTTCCCAATATAGTCATCCTTCAGTGCTAAACATGAAGGATTTGCCTCCAAATGGTCAAGAAAGGTTGTATGATTCATATCAAGAGAAAGGAGCGTATGAGCCATTTCTTGTTCATAGGTTTCCTTGGCTAACCATTCAAAAAATTCCCAAGCTCTTTCTATTGGTTGGTTAAGGAACTCAAAGTTATACATGTTCTCGACTTGATCCCTAGTCTCATCATTTAAACCATCATACATCATTTTGCATATATTCCACATTTCAAGGTCATGGTCATGTGGGAGGGAGTCACCAAGCCTCCAATAATACCTCCAAAAAGTTTCATGCTTAAATTAGCGACACAACAAGCTAGCCATAAGAGTCATACAAAGAACCAACTAATTAAAAAAAAACCATTAATATAAAACCGTCACTCCCCAGCAACGGCGCCAAAAACTTGTTCGGGACTTTACGTCCTTCAAATGTAATACCGCAAGTGCACGGCGTAGCTTAGTACGACGGCAAGTACGGGTCGAATCCACAGGGAGTGGGGGTTATGTCAATGGCTTCTCAATCGATTAGTGAGCCCAAAAGCGTATAAAATGGTGTTTGGAGGTAGAACTAAATAAAGCAAGTAATTAAAAAGAACGGAATGAAAAGCGAAACATAAAAGTAATTAAGAACACAATGAACTAAGGCAAAGACAAAGCAATCAATTAGCTAAATAGGCATAGGCTAGGCTTTCTCACCATGGTAGTCTTTACTGACTTTAACCTAAGGTCATGGTTATGGGTTGTTATGTGGAAGAACGTATCTTAAATACTAATGTTCTCTCTCGAGCAACAATAGCTTCCTAAAACATACTTAACCACCTATTCTCATGGAGCTAAGCATAGATTAAGACATGGAGCACACATTCATTATTTTCAATCAAAACATCTACCTATTCTCATGGAGATGATTCAACTTTTAAGCATAGATTATCGTTAAAAATCGACTCTCGCCCTCAATTCAACGACACTAAACAAGATAGCAAAACCTATGTTAAACCATAAACAACACAACCATTGCCAAAGGTAAAGATAGCAATTCAAACTACATACATGGTGATCATACCTAGCCTAAACCAAAACAAACTACTCACACATATTCATATTAAAATTATAGATTGCAATTAAGCTAAGAATCATTAAGGAATGAATTGAACTAGAGTATCTTAACAAGATGCAAATTGGAGAGCAATCAAACATAAATATATGAAAGTAAGGGCAAACAATAACTAAGTAACATGAATTGAATTCAATGTAAATAAAGATAGAAATTACTCTTTGATGAACAAGATGAATGGATGATTCAAAATAATTCCTTCCAAAAGCTTCAATACAATGCACCAATGGTTGAAGAAATCCAAATTGCAAAATGTTACAATAGGGAATGAAACTAAGATGGAGAATGAAATTGCAAGTGTTTGAATTGAAAGTGAAATTATACTAAACACTAGCTCTCTATTGAAATAAAAGCTAAGCAAATGAAGAATACATAAAAATTAATCTAAGTGAAGGGTGAAAACTAAGATGCAAATTGAGATGAAAAACTGAGATGATTGAACTCCTCCTTCTTTTTCTCTATTTATATGCTTCAAAGCATGTGGGGGTGGTGGTTTCATGATTGCTCCACCACCCCTAGGGTGTAGGAGGGGGGTGCCACCCCTAGAGGATAGGGTAGGGTGGCAAGGGAAGCTTGGCAGCAGAAATAAGAAGCAAATAAATCTAATTGGACCCAAATGCTTTTTAAAAGAATCGCGAAAAGCTGCTGCCGCCCATCTCGCTCGACCCGAGCAAGCCCGCTTGACCTGGTCGAGCGAGCATTAGGTACACAAGTCAAAATCTTCAAAAACAAAACAATCACCAAAAAATAGCTCCGCTCGACCTGCGCGCTCGACCCATCAAAAATGCTTCTGTCGACATTCTAAAGCTACTGGAAGTGAATAGTACTTTCGCTCGACCCGAGCCAAAATCGCTCAACCAGTCGAGCGACCTTCAGGATGGTCCTACTCAGCTTCTATCTCTAATGCAAGTCTTTTTGATGCTCGAGCAAGCTTGGCTCGACCCAATTTTTGCCGAGTGGGCTTAGAATGGTCTACTTTAGCTCTTTTTGGCCTTGTTTTCCTTGACTTGGGTCATCAAAGCTTTGATTACTTTAGCTTTCGAAGTTAAGTGAGTATTGTATGCGCCAAATGTACTTGGTTTGTGATTGGTTTTGACGAATATTACCTGAAATGCACAAAAACTCCAAAATACCCAACCAAGCGTAAAATCCCAAATAAAGCAAAGCATAGTTATGCAAAATTCCAATTTAATAAAGCTAAATAATAGGGATAAAATATGAATAAAATGCAGCTAACATATGTCATAATTACTTTTCTGTGTAACATAGTTACTTTGACAATTAAGTGTTTTGGTCTAATCGTGACCGTAGCCTTTTTTATTTTAGTGAAATCAAGGGTGTATAGTCCTTCTTACCCTTCTCATTTTCAACCCCCTTCTCATTGGATCCCTCCCCTATATATATATATATATATATATATATATATATATATATATATATATATATATATATATATATATATATATATATATATATATATATATATATATATATTATATATATATATATATATATATATATATATATATATATATATATATATATATATATATATATATATATATATATATATATATATATAAATTTTTACAACTAAATTGAGTATAAAAAATGAAAATAAAGAGGAAAATTTCCTATAAGAAGACTGGGGTCACATTCTTCTGCTAAATTCTATTGAAAGACGTACATAAATTTTATCTCATAAGGTGGTACTACTAAATGGTGACATACTTTTAAGGAAGTATACTTCCCGAAATAAATTTTATATTCATGTTCATAAACCTTATAATCACTCTTGTTATTGTAAATTTTAAATTTTCTCAAGGAATATGATTTTCCCTCCCTTATTCGAGATCCATAAGTTACATAATTATAGTAAGCAATGAAGACTTGAATTGTAATACTCTAAGATTGGAAAAAAAAAATAAATATAAGGGACATTGATTAATACAATATTATAGCAGTAATTAGTGAGAGTAAACTTTTTAAATTGGTTGATAAATTACATAATTCCTTATGTTAATTAAATGACATAATAATTTACGTCATATCATTCATCAAGATCATGTATAATGCAGACTATGCAGTTCCTTTACCTTGTCCCTTACCCATATCTTTCATTGATTTCCATGCATATGAAGTATAATTTTAGCCTTAATTTCGAACAAACACTTTGATTCTTTAATTTCAGTAAGTTTTTAAAATGGTAAACTCATTTGAACATCAACAAATAAATATTGTTTTGTAATTTGACCAATACTTATTTGAAAAAAAAAACTACTCTAATTCTAAATAGCATGAGATAGCAAATTGTCAAAAGGTTAATACTGTTTTACGTTAAGACTAATAGAGGTAATTAAATAATGTAAGAATACAAAGGGTAGTAAATTAAGTAGGTGACACAAATACTTAGATGAAGTGACAAATGGCACAATTGATTCATGAAGTGACAAATGGCAAAACAATTAATTCAATTGATTCATGAAGTGATAAATGACAAAAATATTTATCAATTAGTACATTGTATTATGATGATTATATGATGATTACATACTTGTAGTATAATGACCATAAAAACGGAATATTATAGAGTTAAAAAAGAAAAGTGTAAAAATAATTTTCTTTCACTTGGTTTTTTTTAGTGTTAGAGATTAACATTTTTTAAGTACTAAAAAATAGCTATAGGGTTAGAGTCTCCAAACAAAAAAAATCTAGCTCTTTATCTACAAGAACACTAATTTAGAAAATATTTTTCAATGAATAAAAATCCTAACTAATCATTATCTACATCCTTTATTTTTAGTAAACTTCATTAATTATTAATGTGTTTAAAAATGAGAGAGCTTGAAAGCTCAATAACAAACATGAATGAATTACATAAACTAAGTAATAAAAAATAGAAAATTACAAAAACTAGTTAACTTGAGAATCAACCATTGATCCCATTCCAATCACACCATACTTGTCACATGTACATCCCAAGTCATGGGTGGTTCTTTACCAATCATAACACCTTCCCAAAGTTTGGCTTAAACATTGTTGTATTGGCTTTTGAGGGTCTAAAAGTTTTCTACAACCACGTGAACAAGTAACAAGATGTTTAGATCACCAAAAGATAATACTTTATTAGATGAGACTATTACACAGAGTTCATCCCTGCCAATACAATCATGAATTTTAGTCTGGAAGGGCAATAGTTGATTTTTTATACTAAGTTGATTTTTTATTTGTTGATTAGTTTAGTAACAATTTGTGTGTAATTATACTAAGTTGATTTTTTATACTAAGTTGATTTTTTATTTGTTGATTAGTTGGATAATTTAGCCACCAAATAAACTAAGTTTTTTCCGTCAAGTCAAGTCAGTCGTCTAAATGTACATTAAAATCAAAATGTAAATAAAAGTTGTTAATGCAAGTGCCAAAACGCTTAAATATGATGATGAATTTAGTCACTTAGTCGAACATGCCTTAGCTTGTACTTTGGACAATTACGATGAGGATGTGTCGAGGGTAAGTGAATTGAGGTTTGGGACAATATACGAGGTGTTTAACAATGAGTGTTTGAGGTTCCAATAAAGTGAGGAACCATGCCTTGAACGAGTCAAGGCATGGGAAGTGATATACTCGATCAATGCAACGCGGGAAACAAAATAGAAGGGGGCTAAAAGGGGCTGTTCGAACGAGCACAGTGAGGGCTCGAACGAGCAGCATTGTGGCAGCAGTCAGTAAGCACTGAGAAGGCTGCTCGAACGAGCAGGTGTGAAGCTCGAACGAGCAGCATGTCAAAAGTCACTCAGCAGTTCTTTGAGCTTCGGTTTCTAGCATTGATTGTGTGTATTATTGTCATGTTTATTGCTGAGATTATTGTCTTAGTTAATTATAGTGATGTTAATTGTGTTTAATGGTGATAAATGTGTGACTCTATAAATGACACTCAACTTCATCTATAAAAGGGAGTATCATTCATAGAGATGAGATCACCACAAACACACAAACTTGTGAGGGTTATTGCATTGTTAGAAACTAGAGGAGTGTTCTTACTTTGCATTAGTATTGTGATCTTAAGAGATTGTTCTTAAGATAAGGGGGTTTATTATAATTGTATTGTTGAATCTTTTATAATAAAACATCATTTGAGGGGGAGGTATCAAAGATACCTCATAAACACTTGTGTTCTATTTTGCATCTATTTTTCATTTGTGTTTCAATTGTTGAACCTCCATTGCACCGTTTCTTTCAATTGGTATCAGAGCGGGAAGATCATTTGGGCCATTTGGGGTGTGAAAGTGAGGTTATAAGAACAAGAAAAACACAATGAGTGAAGGGGGAAAGTTCTTTATTCAATTGTTTGATGGAAAGATCAACTTTGCTATTTGGAAAAGCTCCGTGGAGGATTATTTGGTGCAACAAGGCATTGATGATGCTTTGTTGAAAGAAAGGCCAAATCATATTGAGGAGGCAAAATGGGCACCAATTAGGAAGAAGGCGGTAAGTACAATCCGGCTTGCCATTGCACCCGAAATCAAGTACAACTACTTGAAGGAGACAAATCCCGGTGAGTTGTTAGAGAAACTACAAACGGTGTATGCTTCCAAATCCCTTACAAACAAACTTTGCTTGAGGTGGGAATTGTATCAACTCATGAAGGATGAGGACACATCAATGCAAGACCACATTAACACATTTTAACAAATTGGTGTGCCAATTGTTGAATGCGGATGAAAAGTTGACCGATGAAGAGCAAGCCTTACTACTCTTGGCTTCACTTCCCAAGGACTATAAGAACATAGTCCAAACATTGCTCATAGGTAGGGACTCTATTACCCTTGATCAATCATTGGCGGCGTTGAGAGAGAATGATAGGTTCATGGTGAGAAGAGATGGGGAAGAGAGGAAGAATTTTGGGGATGGCTTGTTTAGTGAGGGTTCTAATAGGGGTAGGACCAAGGACAAGGGATATCAAGGAAGGGGAAAGTCTCATGGGAGGGGTGACCTTAGTGACAAAGAATGTTACTATTGTATGAAGAAGGGGCACATACAAATGATGTGCAAAGAATTTAAGGAAGACCTTAAGAGAATGAAAAGCTTAAGGAATGGGAAATATGATGATGAAGGTAGCGGGAATGCCGCTCTAGGCATTGGAAGTGATGATGACTATGATGGGGCTCTATTAGTTGATGGGGGAGTGGTTCATAGTAAGGAATGGGTAATGGACTCCGGTTGCTCATTCCACATTTGTTGTGAGAAAGAAAAATTTACTAAGCTTAGTTTTGGGGATCATGGCCTTATTACTTTACCAAATGATGAGAAGGTGAAAGTAGAAGGTATTGGGGAGGTTTTAATTGAGACTCTTGGAGGTATTCAAAGAAGACTCGGTGATGTAAGGTATGTACCTAAGTTTGAGAGGAACATAATATCATTGGGTAGACTAGAGAGTAAAGGATGCACTTTCAAAGCAAATGGAGGGGTTTTGAAAGTCATTACAGGGAGCCTTGTGCTCATGAAAGGATTAAAGAGTAAGAGGAACTTGTATGAGTTACAAGTTAAGTGTGGTAGCCTAGGCCACAAAAGTGTTGATGAAAGTGTGTTTAGGTCTAAAAGAGTTACATTTGAGGATGATAAGAGTTTTGGACTTGAGGGGGAGATTGTTAATGCAAGTGCCAAAACGCTTAAATATGATGATGAATTTAGTCACTTAGTCGAACATGCCTTAGCTTGTACTTTGGACAATTACGATGAGGATGTGTCGAGGGTAAGTGAATTGAGGTTTGGGACAATACACGAGGTGTTTAACAATGAGTGTTTGAGGTTCCAATAAAGTGAGGAACCATGCCTTGAACGAGTCAAGGCATGGGAAGTGATATACTCGATCAATGCAAGGCGGGAAACAAAATAGAAGGGGGCAAAAAGGGGCTATTCGAACGAGCACAGTGAGGGCTCGAACGAGCAGCATTGTGGCAGCAGTCAGTAGGCACTGAGAAGGCTGCTCGAACGAGCAGCATGTCAAAAGTCACTCAGCAGTTCTTTGAGCTTCGGTTTCTAGCATTGATTGTGTGTATTATTGTCATGTTTATTGCTGAGATTATTGTCTTAGTTAATTATAGTGATGTTAATTGTGTTTAATGGTGATAAATGTGTGACTCTATAAATGACACTCAACTTCATCTATAAAAGGGAGTATCATTCATAGAGATGAGATCACCACAAACACACAAACTTGTGAGGGTTATTGCATTGTTAGAAACTAGAGGAGTGTTCTTACTTTGCATTAGTATTGTGATCTTAAGAGATTGTTCTTAAGATAAGGGGGTTTATTATAATTGTATTGTTGAATCTTTTATAATAAAACATCATTTGAGGGGGAGGTATCAAAGATACCTCATAAACACTTGTGTTCTATTTTGCATCTATTTTTCATTTGTGTTTCAATTGTTAAACCTCCTTTGCACCGTTTCTTTCAAAAGCAATATTTTTATTGTTATAATCTTCATCGAGTATGAAACAAAATGTAAGTTTAGAAATGTTGCTCTCCAAACTAAGCTTTCTAGTTTGAAATTATGATTCATAAATCATAATCAATGAAGCTGATAACAATTAAGCTACTACACATATTTAAGAGACATATAGATCCTATCTTTGTAGCTTGAAATTCCATATGAGCAACTAATCATTGCCATCGTAGGGTGTAGTGAAAGATATATTTGGGGAATTCAACCTTAAACCTAGGGCATTGAGAGAGGTAATGACCTTTTTATCTACACCGTATTTGGATCGAAGAAAATACAAAAATTAAGGAAAGGGGTTCGGAAGAATGAAAGATCCCTTATTTGGGTAACAAATGAAAGGAAATAATTTTAAGGAAAATTATCAATGGTACCTCTGTGTTATATCACTTTATCAATGGTACCCCTGTGTTTTTTTAATTCTAATGGTTAGGGGTGAGCAAAATTAGATCGGACCGGCGGTCCGGACCGGAACCGGATGCAACCGGTCCGGTCTCCAGGTCTTATATTTTCGACATTCCGGTCCCGTCTAAACCCAGAAAAATCCGGGTTGGACCGGATGAGACCGGATGCACATAAAAGTGATTTTGAAAGTGAGTAATATTTACGATTGTTATGTGTATATGCTTATTTAAAGGGCTTTAAATATTTTACTTTCAACACAAAATAATTTTTTAATTCAAATATTTTAATTTTATAATAATTAATTAGCTAAATTATTTTTAAATATTCCATTTTTTAATTTATTTTTGGTATAAAAAATTATTTCCGGTCTAACCGGTCCAAACCCGGACCGGAACGGATGGAATCCGGGTTAGGCCGGGACCGGACCGGTTGCATCTGGTCCAGTCTCCGGCCTTAGCAAATTTGGGATTCCGGTCCGGGTTTGGACCGGTGAACACTCCTACTAATGGTATCCCTACTTTTTTGAGCTAATTACAAACGTGGCATTGTTCACCTTTTTCCGTTAAATTGACGTTAAATGTCATTTAAAAGCAAATGAAATTATCAATGGTACCCCTGTGTTATAGCACTTTATCAATGGTACTCATGTGTTAATTTAATTCCAATGGTACTCCTACCTTTTTGAGCTAATTTCAAACGAGACATTATTCACCTTTTTTTCGTTAAGTTAACGTTAAATCTCATTTAAAAGCAACGGAAATTATCAATGGTACCCCTGTGTTATAGCACTTTACCAATAGTACCCCTGTGTTATACCACTTTATCAATAGTACCCCTGTATTATAACACTTTTAAATGACATTTAACGTCAACTTAACGGAAAAAAGGTGAACAGTGTCACGTTTGTAATTAGCTCGAAAAGGTAGAGGTACCACTGGAATTAAAAAACAAACAAAGACGTACCATTGATAAAGTACTATAACACAGGGATATCATTGATAATTTTCCTAATTTTAAAATAATTAGATAAATAATTTTTGTTAAGGTTTCAATCTCTCCAAATAGTTGAAAAAATTTGGAGGAAATTCTCATCTTCCTTCCTTTATATTACCTTCCTTCCCTCCTAAACAAATACTCTATCCGTCCTTATGAGAATGCATCCAAATGTTTTTGGACGAAATTTAGTGAAAAGGGTAATTAAGTTAGAGAATTAGACAAAAAAACAAGTGAATCACAAAAATAAATTGTTAAGATAAAGAGAGATAATAGATCTGTGAATGAAATTGAAAGAACTAATACAGAAAGTAGTATAAATTGAGAAGAACAAAAGTAAGAATTACTTTCCTTTTACTTATCTTTCCTTCCCTTCCCTTATATTCTTTTTTCTACAAAACTATTATCTCCAACCAATATTAACACCAATTGTTTCTTTGTTGAGGAACCAAATGGCATTTGTATAGCGCCAGTCTGCTTCAAGACTCAAAGTCATTAAAATCACTATTCAATCGGCATTCGAGGAGCAAAACATTCTTCCCTTTAGAACCTATTGGCTTAATTATAAAGCAGCATGCATTGACCAAGTCATTTGAGTACTAGGCTGAGACTACACACGAGTAACAAGTTTTCACTCAAGGCTGTTAAAATAAGACTACCCATTTCATGCCAACTTGGTAGAAAGAAAAACTGTTCATCAAATGTATATTGCATACTTTCACACAATTCGTCACATACTTAACCCGTAGGCCCACTTATGTGGACATTCCCACGGGGCACCCATGTGCTCGGGCTCACAAACCCATAGGTAATGAGTTTGACTTGCACATAGACTTGATGAGGTTCATTCTTTCCCAAAACCATATGGTTTTAGGGAGATCCAAACATTATACGCAAGTCCTAATATTTTAGTAATATGGGATCTTCCTCACATGTAAAGTATTTTCAACATTCCCAAGTTGAAATATGCTATAAAAATGAACATTGATTGAGAGGCCATACAACACCCAAAGGCCACAATTGCATTCATAGCAACAGACCAGCTTAAAGCGGCTGCACATGTTCCTTTCAAAACGATAGCTCGTAAAAAAAAAAGAAAAAAGAATACCATTGTAATATGAAAAAAAAGAGTAGATTAACATGATTAGCATAAATTAACAAATTGTTCAAATTGACATGTTGGTATGTACATGTGGGTAGCTATCAATCCTCTAATCGATCACAGCAAAGGAAAGATTTCAGCTATTTTTCTTCAGAGGATTTGCAAGTATTGTCTTTTTACACAATTGTTCAAGGTATGAAACTATGAATCTATGAGATAAATGCCTTAGCAAGATCAGTGTAATTACAGACCGCACCTGTTCTTGGACAAGTTATTTTACCATTATTTTTAAGGGCCATGTCCTCGAGAGCCTGCCACAGCAAAAGACATTTTCATATTATTGAAGATAGATGGTTAAAGAAGAGAAAA
The DNA here is from genome assembly GCA_019425755.1 of Amaranthus cruentus. NCBI lineage: Eukaryota > Viridiplantae > Streptophyta > Magnoliopsida > Caryophyllales > Amaranthaceae > Amaranthus > Amaranthus cruentus. The sequence continues at coordinate 3,961,680 of CM033466.1, forward strand.
CTTCACATGATGGACATTAGACAAACCTTTGTGCTGTAGACATAGCCATTTGGTAAGACCATTGGAGGATTTTCGGTATCCATCAATTCTTTTGTTATGTAGCAGACAAGTTTTGAGTGTTGCTGCTTTGAGAATGGTAGCGATGATGCCAGTTTACGGAAACTTTCCTGAGATAGTGGATCATCTTTGGGACAGTCATCTTCATAGCAAAAGCTATAGATGGTCAAGGAACAACAACATATAAGCTCTCTCCACACGCTAATTAAAAATAATCATCATGCTAATTTAGGATGTCCCAAAATTATGTACAGTGGAAAATATTCTAATCCATTGCCCTATGATGTGGGTCTCACACCTTCTACTACTATCTCAAAATCTTGTACTTCCTCTCCAGTCTCCCCATTCCTTTACGATTTTTCTATTCAAATATAAACACTCTTCCTCGCCCGCTTGCTAGCATTTTTAATATACTATCGTACATCATAATTTAAACATCCTAAACTGGAGATAAATGTAGGTTGAAGAGAGAACTTTATAAATATGAACAGTTAAAGAACAGCAAGTAAGAAAATATCTTTTTTGACAGCATTCATCAGAGATTTTACTGCCCAAGTTCCAACCAAAAGCAGCATGATTAACATTAACATATATACAAGCATAAAAAATATAAACAAACAAAAAAGTCTAATCTTTCTATCATGTTGCATCCAAGAGACAAAAGACCAACTTCAATTGTGAGAGTCACTGAAGCTCACATGCCATAAGAAGACAACTTACGGAAACAAACAAATCATAAAAGTACATTCAAGCTGTATACGTGGTTCAATCGTACTCAGCAAAACAGGACCAGGACAGAAGACACTCCAGCAAAAAGAGAACATTTACTCAAGTCCCGTCTGTGCAAGGATATGATTTTTTAACAATAAGTGTCAGTAAATTTAATGATATAAAATGGTGATTAGATTTGCTTCGCTGTTGCAAATCAATTATATGTAGAAGTGTCCATTCAGGTGTTTGGGCTGGTTACGGGTATGATATCTCAGGTCGTGTTAATTTCCATTCTTATGTAAATATCTTGACAATCAAATTTTGACTTTTATATACTGGATATTTCTGGTCGGCTCATACTCAGTTTCGGTTAATCGAGGCAATATTGAACAACTCTAATTATAAGGACCACAATTAAAATGGTGACTTACTCAATTGAACAGACCACAGACATCATAATATTGCCATGTCAACACGTACCAAAGAAAGCATTGTTTAAGAGCAATTTTATATTGGCTAATAAAAGAAAAAGTGCACACTTGTACAAGCACGTTCAAAAAAAAGATAAACGTTGAAGAAGGATACGGAGTTTTCAAAGCAGATAAACCAGCTTGCAGATAGATATTTAGCAATGGTTCTAGGGTCATGCCATACAATCTATAGAATTCCTGCTTGAATTGATCTACCAAGTGGTCCCATTGTTTGGGTTCAAAAAGAACCTGTCAAGAGAAAATGAAGGCAAATATAAGGTGATGATACAGAGACGAGGCCTAATAACCTAAAAAAAAAATTCAGAAATGCAGGAAGATAATGTGTAAAGCAGTTACTCGGTCTCAACCAATTATATATTTGCAATAAACGCCAAATAATTAGACAATCACAATATATAACAGAACAATACTTCCTCGGTCCCTCTCAAATCAATTAGCACCACTTTTCATTTTAATGTCCCACTAAATTTACATCTTTTCCTTATTTGGCAATGGTATCTCAATCTCCTACTTTTAATCTCATCCACAAACTTATTCTCTCTCTACATCTTAACCACTCATTTCTATTATCCACTTGTTTTTGTCTCAATTTCCAACTCAATTCCCCGTTCCACTTATTTTAACCAAAAAAGCAAATTGTGCTAATTGGCGTGAGTAATTGATAAACTAGGGATTGTAAGACCGCAGGCCGAATCAAAACTGCATGAAGTTGTCTGGAAAATAGAAAATGAAATTAAGAGGAGCCACAATTCAATTTAAGTCAATTGAAAAATACACATACATATATGTTAACAATCTCCTAAACAAATTGGTGCACCCACCAACACCTTAAGATTAAAAGCATCTAAGATTTTCACCCTATGTTATACGCATGCTCAAACATAAATTTTGCTTTCTAATCACGTCGTGAAAGCAAGGAAAAATAGACTAAACAACATTCCACTAACCCAATACCACTAATTGGCTCCCATCCATGCATGATTGAAGATGCAAAAACAAGGCCACATCTAATTGTATCAGCCGAATTGTAAGATTTTCAAATCTACGAAACCGTTCTATCCACATCATAAAGGTGTAAAAAATCGCGTTTTAGGCTAATTCAATATATATCTCGCAGACTTGACTAATATTCTTATGACAAAAACATTACCGCCGTTATTGTATCCTCATCGCAATCATGACTGAAAATGCATTTTTCACTATGGTATGGCAATGTGTGTTGAATCAAAAGCACACACCCTAACCCTTGTAAGGCCTGTGATTTTTAATGGTACAACTGATTTTACTGATTGAAACTAATTTTTACTGATATAACTGATTTTTACAGATTGATACTAAGTTTTACCGATTGTTATTGAAATTGAATTTTAATAACTATGTTTTACGGATTAAAATTGGATAAAATTTATTTTCACTAATTGAGCTAATTTTTACTATTTGTAACTCAGACTAAAACTGATTTTTATTATTACTTTTTTTAGGTGAAGGCCTATGTTGTAACTACAAAGAGATTGATTGTGTTTGTCCTTGAAAATAAACATCATCTACAACCTCACTTAAATAAGTGCCTATGATTGAATGAGTTAATTTGCTATGTCTATTATAATTTGTAACCAAAGAACTATCATTCATTGTCTCCATGGAGATTGGCAAAACAAATTTTGAGTTAAAGGAATTTTTGACTAGAGAAGGATTGAAGAACTTCAAAGTTCAAACACCATCAAAGCGAAAACTCAAGTTATAAATATTGCAGTATCCAGCTAGATAATCTGAATGTATGCAAAAGAGAAAACTTTATCTGCTAGCTAAAAGAGTAATAGCCCTTAACGAGAAAGTGGTGATAAAGTGATACGACACCAATAGTTGAAGAAAAAGCCGTCTTCTATGATTACATTAACGAGTTGCACAAACCAAAAAGGTTGTATGTAGCCGTTTCAAATCTCAATCAAAAAACATTTTTCAAAAAATTAGCTTGTATCAGAGATCATTAGCACAAGTAAATCTTCTATTTATTACAACCCCAAAATAAAGAAAAAAGAAAAAAGAGCAACACAAAACAAAAAGGATAAGAATACGGAAGAATTTGAAGCAATGAATAGAGAGGTCAAGAAACTAACCTTGTATGTAGCACACTCTGTATTGCTCTTAAAAGCAAGTGTTGCAATTACTCTCTGCAACTCTTTCATATGAGTGGTTCCCCATGCTGCAAGATACCTTCGAGCATATTGTATTGCACGAATATTGTTATCAGCTCTAACCAATTCTATGAACTCTTGGAGTCTTAGCTGAAACTCAAATTTACTCTACCACCAAAAAGGGTATAATGTCAAGTTTCCTTTCTTTATTTTTCGAGAAAGGGAGTACTATAAATACCACAAAAGTAATATAGGTTGCAAAAATTAGTGTATGTTTGCTCAAATGAGCATATAACCAAATACAAACCAAAAGCGGATCACTATGTATTCTCTTTATATGCAATCAATGCACAATGCCACTAAAGCTTCTTCACATAAATTCTTTTTCGTTTTCCTTAAAAAGCTTAACAAGGTCAACTACGAGGCTACGACCAAACTCTAGACAATATCTAAATTTTGATTACCTTTTCTTATTATTTTTCACAAACCAACATTCCATAACGTTAATGTAGTTAAGTAGTTCTCACCTATGCTCCAACCTAGGTGGGGTTTTGGGGTTAGATATATGCAACCCAACCCTTATAAAAACAAAGAGATTTCCGATCGACCAGTGATGAAAAAATTATTTGCAATTCCACATTAATAAGTGCACATGATTCACTGAGTCATTTTAATTTAGTGCATCTTAATATCAAACCAACAACACTCTGTGACCCTATTGTCATTAAGTGGCTTCCACCTAATCCAGATATTGGGAATGGAATGTAAGCAACTTTACCCTTGTGGTGAATAAGAATTTTACTTGAAACCAAATAACTATGAATTTTTGTTTTATTTTTTTAGAAACAATAAGTGCTTAAGTTTTAGCAAACTTAAAATCATGTTACATATGAAGGATATAGCAATACATACCTTAGATTTCTTTAGCCTAGACTTGTTATCGGCACACCAGGCTAGTGCAGGAGCTACATCCTTATTTTGAAGAGCTTCGATGATCCTCCTAGCTTCTTGAAATACATCAATATCAACAAGATCCTGACATGAAAAAATCACAACCAAATCAACCAAAATTACCATCAATGTTCTATCTGATTCAGGAGCGTGAATATATGATATCTTTGTCAAAGCCTATTTTTTTGAGAGGGGGCAGAATTATGAAATTATACTAGAGTCAAAAGAGAGCAGTTCCTAGATATTATCCTTTATATATTTACTATACTGAAAACAGATAAAATGATCATAATATATATGCAAGCCATAAACATAAGAAATGACAATTCAACATCCATTATCCCTAGACATCTGTACTAAACATAAAGGTAGAAAAAAATAAAAACATGATCGCATATTAGACCGGCCCTAGTTGAACCCAAACTGGAACCGGACTGAACCCAAACTGGCATTCCAATTGCGATCCAATCCGATCTAAACCTGAAAAATTAGGGTCAGGCCAGATGGACCGATTAATATAACTATAAATAGCCTCCTAATTTCTAGGGTTTTTAAATAGTACATAAACTTCAAAATCAGCCCATTGCAAAACGGCTGCTTGTTTGCTTTCTTTTCTGTCTTCGCCTCTTTCAACTCTTCAATACTCTTCTTCTTCTTAATCCGACCGACCTGCAAGCAACCGTTTACTAGTCCAAAACTACGACTTCATAGATCGATAATAATCATCTTTATATAAAATGTTTGTTGATTTATTTCTGATTATACTACTTTTGGTTGATGTCCTTTAAGCTTACAGACAATCCATTTTCAAAGTTATAGCAATTTAATGTCCGTTTTTTGGTCACTTCAATTATACTCATCTTTTTCTATAAGAATTAAAAAAAAATGTTTAATTTCACGAATGACTTATAAACAAAAAGTAGATAGACGTTACCATAAACTGTCTATTTTTTTTTTTGATGACTTGCTTATTTATTATACTTTCTATTTTGAAACTATGTTCATTTAATGTCTATATTCAAACCCTTATTTAATTGATATTCTCTTCTTTGATTTTATTTTACTTTATTTTAGTATTATTTTTATCATAACTTAAATCCATAATCATTGACTGTATGCTTAAGATACTGATTGTTTATAATGATTTTTTTATAACTTTGTAATGAGTTAAAAAATTGAGTTCTACATAATTAAATACCATGAAATTTTAATTAATAAATAAAAGTTTGTAAATGATGTATGATGGTAAGACAATCATTAGTCATAATACTAATTTTGATAGAAATTTGAAATTTAAAATTTTAAAATTTCGGTCTTTCGGTCCAACCGGTTTCGGTCGGTCCGGGTTTGGACCGGAGCGGTGTGCACTCCTACTTCCCAGCCTCACTCCCATCCCCTCTTAAAAAAGAAAAAGAGAGCAATAAAACATAACTGTATAAGCTTGGTTGAATGGTTAACAAATGAACATTTTCTACAAATTGGAGTGATGCAGCCAATGAAGCCAATCGCATATTGTTGGCCCATTCGATCTTGCAACATTCTTTCGGGAAGCAACATTTAGATGTCAGCATAAGTTCCTCTTACTCTAGATAAATTCCTATGAAAGAAACCGAATAAATTTCTATGAGACTAATATGCTAGCTAAGTCTTTACATCCCTTGAGCAATGCCAAACCCCCCTCCCCAAAAAAAAAATAATAAAACAAATTATTGAGCCGAAAAAGTTGCAATAATGAATTTCTGCAATCCTCAAAAGAAATTCCAATGAGCAATAATACAAAGAAGAAACACCTGTATATTGCTTGTTTCAGCCAAACTTGTAGCGCTCTCATAATATGACAAGCGAAGCATATAGTCCACAAGAATCCGCTTCAAACGTATGTTGCTCCATTCAGATATAGTATCTGCATCTACAGATTCCAAATGGTCAAGGCGAATTCTACACCGTTGTGCTTGCAAGTTCTCAGCTCGACCTCCTTCCTCTAGCTAAATTATCGTGGACATAATTAGTAAGAAGAACCGATAAAAACAATATCAATTTACAATTAAGGCAACAATTAGCTTTAATTTTAAAGAAATCTGAAATAGAGAGTTATCCCGTGCCTCTAAGGCTCTAACGTCTGAGAAACTAAACAATTGCACACAGTTTTTGTTCCTTATTTTGCCTTTCAACATTTTTACTGATTAAAATAAATAAAAACCTAAACAACATGTGGTCTCAACTACCATAGACATCACAATAAAGAGAAACAGAGAGAAAGAATGATAGTCGTTTGTCACCAAATAATAGTTGTATAAAAGAGTATGCCAAAGCAAGAGTAAATATGCAATAAAAATAAAATACCCCATCTAAGAAACATACAAGCCATAAAACCAAGTATTGTTGTCTTGACCTTTTAAATTTTTTCTAGAATAGAAACGAAAATTTGACTAAATACTTAGCTTTTGAGAAGTAAAACTAAGGAGCCCAATTAGTTTCATGGAAGTGTAGAAGAAAATACAACTCCAAGCTTTGAGAAAGCGTTTCTTAAGGAGCTGAATTGTTTATGGAACTTTCAAAATGGACAGGATTACCTCATACTTTTGCAAATTCCCCTTTTATGTCCCATATAAAACCCACCACTCGTCTCTCTAATATCCATCTCTGATTTGTATTAAGGCCACCGAGTGTTTGAACTCAAACACACTAACCGTCCCTTAGTGCCTCTTAGAAATTATTCTAGTTATTTCCTTATGCTTAGTTTTCTATAAATAGCTTAATTTGTATTTTGTTTGGAGTTGTAGATTAATAGATGAACTTCATAACTTTTTTCATCTTTGCCTTAATTGAAATCTTGAATTATAATTCTGTTAGGAAGTTCCTTTGCTTCGTAAGTTGGCACCTTGCATGTGTTCTTAGGAGTCTTTAAATTTTAGGGTGGTGTGTCTGTATCCTTAACATTTATAGTTAGTCAATCGTTCTCCTAATCTGCATCAAAAATCGCCTCCCATTTGCATTATAGTTGTGGTGTATATGTATCAAACTTGTTCATCTACATTCATCCTCAATTCGTTCCTAAATCCCTCTACATTCTTCCCACGTTTTCCTCCTTCAATTTTCAATAAAATTTCTATCCATAATGCCACGCCCTTACGCTATCATTTCCCATCGTTTTCAATACTAAAAACATCTAATTTCCCTCAATAAACCACATGCATAGTGCCTTAAACTTAATCTCCCTTGTTTCCTATTATAACGAAATATAGTTCAATGACTCGCCAAATTATGTGCACTCCTTATTTATATAAACTTCTACATAATAATTAAAATATCCAAGAGTAAATCTTATCATAAGGGTAAGGTTACGTATATCTGACATCCCTAAACCCTACACCCTAAACACTCCTTAAGTGGGAGTCTATGATCTTTCATTGAAGTGAAATGCATTTCCAAATATGAGAAGGTATATACAATTTGATGAAAGAAAAAAGTCTATTGAAAGTTAGTGAGTCCAATATAAGGCATAAGGGATAACCAATTCGATTCCATTAATACACACAGCAGAAGAATTATAATCACCATGAAACATCAAATGAAAAATTGATACTTTATTCAAGTCTTAAGATCTCTCAATACAGGTGTAAAATAAGCCTATATCTAGAGCAACAAGAACAAACATTTCTAGAATACCAAGAATTGGAGAGTTTCATTCGCTTGTCCAGCTAAAATATGTGATGGATCTAAAGAAACAAAGTAAAATATCTTTTACCGAGGAAAATAAAATGAATGAATACATAGGATTAAATACAAGATCCATGGACACATCTACCATAGATAAAATGAAGATGTTAAATGAAAAAACATATCTTATTAAGGAGATTAGAGATACATAAGAAGTTCTTTCCAAGTTCCAATATATTTAGTATAAACCGTTAAACATCAATTCCTGGAACCATATGAATTTTATGGATAAAGGCATAGTTTATGTGCCTTATCGGTTGTTCTGTCAAGGCCTCAAGGGGTTTCAAAGAAGGGGGAAAAAGTTGTTTGCATGTGTTTCTTTCTTTGTTTTTGGTTCTTTAATCAGGGATTACCTTCCCATAGAGTTACCCCCAAAATGTCTGTTTTACCCATTCCTTAAGAGTGCAATCTTGTTTTACTAAAAAATAGTAAAGGTACGGTATTTTCACCACATTCTTTCTTGTTAGCATATGAGAACCAAAGGGGTAGAGGGGAGAAAGGACAAACCCAAAAGGAAGGGTCGAAAAAGGAAAACACCAACTTTTTTTAAGTATACCTTATTAAAGCTATACACATATGAAAACAAAATGGAAACTATGGCAAGGTAAAACATATCAACATGTATTCCTAAAACCTAGAACTTACTCCATAAACAATAGTTCCCTTCTACTTAAATTGACTTCTCAAAGCCTACTTTATCTGAACTTCATTGATAAAATTGGTGTAATAACTCCAAATTTCAGACATCGTGCAGACTGCAAACTTCTGAGGACTAAAAAAAATACTAGGTGCATCAATATTTGTTATTACTACCAAAAAATAAGAGACAACAAAGTCAGGTAGATTCAAGGAAAAAGCTATGGCATCTGCAATGTTTCAATTTCAGAAGACACTTCACCAATCAAAAAAAGTTGCACTTTCAAAATTGGACAGCATTTTAACATGGCACAAAAGGATGAAGTATAAATTCATAGTTTGTGATACATGTATCATAGAAATGTGTGCTCCAACAACATGGTGTTAATGATAAAGTGAATCCACAAGTGTGGCGATGATCAAGAGCCGCAAAATTTGAAGCAAGAGTGTTGAAGTTAAAGTTTATCTTATCTTAGCACTCCTACGTTGTTGCAGTGAATGATTTTAGATGTAAGAACATGTATCCATTACTCAATATGAAGTAAAATGCCATGATTTCGATTTATTTTCCTTTTTTTAGCTTTGTGTAGTTATAAATACCCTATTGAAAGCCTGCTTATTTCTTCAGAAAAGTAAGCAAGTTAACTTTCTTTTCCATAGTTCTAGTAAAATTGCAATACAAAATTTCACCATTACCACCTCCACAGTCACACACCATATTTCAAGCTAATACAATATCCTTACCCGGTGTGATCCCAACCATTTGACCATAACATCCATTGACTACCACTTCCACCCACAAAAAAATACCACAATTAACATAACACCAGCATATAAAGATCCAGCTCAAATATTACTTCTAGAGTAGAAGGAAATCGACAAGGTTTTCAGAAAATAATTGCTTTAAAAGGGGCTCAAAAAGATATGTCAGCTAAGGAGCAGTAAGCAGTGCAGACATCTCCACCCACAAAACAAATTAAGAGAAGAGACAGAGGTAGAAGGTAAAAGGCTTGTCTGCGACGGATACAATAATCTACCCAATTGATAAAGGACTATGAGGTAAAAATATAATAGGCATGTTTGTGCTGAATAAGATCATCAACTTGAAAAACTTTTCTTGGAGAACTCAACTAATGCAGATTGCTTTAAACCAATAAAAAAGTTTGAGCTCCATCATCTTAAAAACCATGGAAAAGAACAGTTTAAGCAATAACAAAGACAAATGAAGCAAAAGAAGGATTCAATGTATAGGATTCACTACCACTTCAGATTCTAATTTAAAGCATCATTTCAAAACTCTAACATACTTGTATATCTATTGATATAATTTTTTTTTATCTCTGCTTCATCATTCCCACAAATGTACAATCTTCAATTAAGCAATTTGCAAGCCTTATCCAAAATATATCTACTTCATTTAGCATCTAACAAGAGCAATGCTATCAACTCGATCCATTTCCATCTCTCCAAGTTCCACTACCAAGTGAAAATAGTAACTAAAGTTTATTTAGACAAAACAAATGCTGAAAAAATAATCATTCAAAAAGAGAAATAGACACGAAGGTGCTAAAAGTCAAGAAAATTCCTGTGTACAACCACAAATTTACCATTAATCTTTGATTCCATTAACTAATATGAAGTATCGTAGAAAGACAAAATCTTTTCTAGATTCTACAGATCACACCATTCTACAAATCAAATGAAATTGGATTAACTATGAAATGTAAGCATAATCCACTCACTTATAATTAACAACACAACACTCATATGTCACATGAATCCTAATGGAAAACTAATTCACAGATAGATCTCAATTCACCAAACCTACATCAATTACAGCCATTCGTAAACAACCAACAATTTAAAAGTAAACATATGCAATCAAAAATTAAATTTCAAACTAATCAATTATTAGAGTCCAAAAAATACCTTTCTTTTGAGGCCTTGAAGGCGAGAAACAAGAGAAGATAAATGAGAAACAGCATCATCATGTGATATATCAAGAGAAGCATTATTAACGGCGGAAATAACAGCGGAAACTTCCTTCTCAACAGAACGATGATTAGCCCGGATGTTTTTCTTGTAGTGTTCGAAAGGAACTCGAAGAAATTGGTGTTCTAGCTTTAGTGAATCCGACAATTGGCTTACCTTGGACGCCTGAGTTGCCGACATAGTTTCAGGAAATCCGGTGGCGGAGATAGACGTGTTAGCCATGTTTCCGACGGAGTTTCCGGTTATAGCGTTACCATTAGGAAGAGGATCGATCTCCATTGTGAAGAGAGAAAAGGGAGTGAGGCTTAGATCGGAAGGCTTGGGAAGAAGTTTGAAGAAAGTTTTGATAGATGAAGATGATGGTGATAGTAGGAGAAGGCGAGGACTACTGAACTGAAACGGTGTCGTATACCTTTTTCATATAGGCAAAGACAAGTGGGCTCTGTATCATCATACAATTTAATAAACACAAAATCTCACAAAAGACGGTCTATAGCATAGACCATAAAGATTGGGCCAGCCCGTTTTGTTTTTTATCCAACGGTAACTGATTTTGTGAATTTAAGAAAAAAAAAGGAAAAAAAAAACTGATTCAGATGTTTTGAATATCGCGCGCAGTATTGTCACTTCAACTTCCTCTTCATTTCATCATTACACCTTCAATTTTCAGAGACAACTCCTTGCTCTTCAAGCCTCCTTCATTCGGTTCTCTTCCATCTTCTCTCCTTGAATATCCATCTTCTTCACCGATTTTTTCAGAGAAAACACCATTTTCGCTGCAAGATCTTCACACCATTTTCAGAGACAATTCTAGGTATGCTTTTCAATTTTTTTATACTCGTTTGCAAATCACCATTTTTGTCTCGTTTTTAATTCTTCTTTCCTTAATTGCATAATCTATGGTGTAAATCATGGTTAAAATTTACCCAAAACATCATAGATTTATGATTTTAAAGTAACTTTCAACATTTTTTGTACTTATATGTTCTTATTGATTTTAGTTTGGTAAATGTTTTTTTTTTAAAGTAACTCGTTTGCAAATAGGTCTTCAAAATGTCTACACCATCGAACAAATGAGGGGGTGCTAGGGGACACAAATCAACCAACCCCAATAATGAGACGGATGGAAAACCCCAAAAACAGCGGGCTCATAGGCCGCAGACTTCGTTGATCAAGATAGAGACCGAGGCTGGAATGTAAGTCCATTTTTAATCTCAAATATAAATATACCTGGATTCATAACAATACATGTTTTGGATTTATAATGTTATACTTTTGGAATCATAATGTTATACTTTTGGATTTATAATTTTATACTTTTGGATTTATAATGTTATACTTTTAGAATCTTAAAGGCATAGATTTGGAATCATAAAGGCATATATTTGGAACTATAATAGCATATTTTTGACAGTATAATAGAATACATTTTGAATTATGATGATATATATTTGGCACTATAATTTTTTATAATTTTATTGGCATTCACTTGGTTGTATATTTGAGATTATAATGATACACAATTGGACTCATAATAGTATATGCATTGACACACAACCATTTACATGCCTCAAAGTTTTTTTCATTATACCATCATACATTTGGAATTATAGAAGTATATATTTGGTATATTTGAGATTATAATGGTATACATTTGGGATTATAATGTGTTATATTTTGAAATATAATAATATATATTTGACATTATACTGTCATCTATATGTACTTACATTGATACAGATTTGGAAATATATTGTAATATTTTGGGATTTATACTGGCTCATATTTGAATGTATAATAAAAATAATTTTCTGTTTCTTATCAGCGTGAATAAAAACATCTATACAAATTGCAAACCACATCTGTTTATGATGCTCGAGAAAGAGCACATACAACTAACCTCAAGACAAATTGAGGATGTGAATTCTATTGGATTTGGGGGCTGTTGAAGATGAAGCCTTTTAGGTTTCCTCCGTGCATTGTTGCATATTTGGTTGCGCACTTTGACGCAATTGCCCGCATCCAGAAGCTTCCCAACCAACCAAGTTACATCATCACGGCTGATGATGTACATGATATTTTTGGGTTGCCTTGTAACCATCCAAATGTGTGATTACACGTTCGAAAAGAGCTGATAATGAGGTTGGCAATTGGCTACGTGGTTTGGGATTCCGGAAGCCTGAATTGGTGACCGCAAAGGACCTAGTTCTCATGATTGGTTGCCATCCCTTAGGTGGGGATGATTTCAAAAAATTGTTTGTTCTTTATGTTCTTGCGATTTTACTAACCCCTTACCCGGATTTTAAATTGAAGTTGTCTGTTTTCCCTTGCATCAATGATGCTTCTGCTATACACACATATGACTAGTGTTCTTATGTGTTGGACAATTTATGTGATGCTGTACAACGTTCAGCAAAGTTTGTAAATGGTTGTATTGTTATTTTGTTTGTCTGTTATTGTTACCAGTTCCTTCACCAAGGGAAGTCGTTACCGCAGTCCCTTCCTTTAATAAGGCACATCTTAGATGATCAGATGAAGATGAGGTTTGACCAAGAGAGGGTCAATGGATTTGGTAGAGGAATTTTTGTGGCTGGTTTCCCGTTGACCAGTACATACGTTGATTGGTGTAAATCCCGTGCAAACAGTGGTGAAGATGATGATGGCAAGGATGAAGCAACTAATTTGTCGGATGACAAGGAGACATTTGATGAGGCAGATCGAGATGATGATAGGTCATTCACCTACACTTTTGATCATAGGTGGGAGACGGACATGGAGATGGGCAATAGAAGTTACAATGTAAGTTCAGTATCTTATATTTGGTGTTATACTGATACATATTTGGTGTTATAGTTCAATAGTTTTGGTGTTATAATTATACATATTTAGGTTTACAGTATAATAGTTTTGGTGTTATACTGATACATATTTGGTGTTATACTGATACATATTTGGTGTTAATAGTATAATAGTTTTTGTGTTATAATTATTCATATTTAGGTTTACAGTATATATATTTGGTGTTATACTGATACATATTTGGTGTTATAGTATAATATTATGCGGATGTAATGGGGCACGATGAAGCAGCAGAGTGTGTGACTTTTGGTGTCAAAGAGATGAAATTTGACTGGACGGTCAACGACGATAGCTTAGATTGTGGTATATTATAACACCCCGTCATTTTTATGTCGTCATTAATTATTATTATTATTATCAGTTTTGGTGATTATATATGGGTAGGATCAAGTGAAAACACTTAAAATGGTTAAAACTGAAAACCAGATAGAGATATACATATTGTACCAAACGGGGTACATATTATGTTATAGGGTGTACATATTTTTTGTGAAGAAAAAAGTTCATATTATTTACAAAAATGTCATTTGAATAAAAAAAGTTCATATTATTTACAAAAATGTCATTTGAATATGTACCCTTTTTAAGCATATATATATATATATATATATATATATATATATATATATATATATATATATATATATATATATATATATATATATATATATATATATATATATATATATATATATATATATATAAAATTAATTAAAGTTAGTCTTATATATATATACATTAAATTAATTAAAGTTAGTCTTAATAAATTTCATTCACGTACGATTTATACATAAACATAATTTAGATTAAAAATAGATATGCAAATACTAAACTAAATAGGTTCGAATTAAAATTATTTTATTAAAATTTTGAGCACTGGAAGGTAATTTTCGTAGTTGGGTCTCTCAAGAAGGTGAAGAGCCTTTTCCATAGATATAGCCATTTAGCAAAATATTTCCAACTCTACGTTGGTCAAATAAATATTTCCCCAAATACTGTCCACGTAGGACAGGCTAGGAAAGATTTTTTTTCTCATCTTTTTTTAGTGAAACCGCCATTTAAAAAAGCGGTTAACCTTTGAAAAAAATACTAAACGCTACACTAAGTAGCGGTTTTGTGGGCCGTATAAACTCCATTGCTGCTGCCTGCTGCTATCTCCTTTAATTTTTGCTCCCATTCTCCACTTTGGCTGTATCTTAAAAAAAAAATTCTCTCAATCTCTTCTTTACAATCACTCAATCAACTAAATTGATCAACAACATTGTAATTATCTCTCTTGATTACTTATTCATGCCCATCATCATTCAAAGGTATCTAACCCTAATTTTTTTTCCAATTTGCAAATTGATTTCTTTGTTCATCTTTGATGTTATTTTGGCTTATAATAGATTTGTTGATTGTTATTTTGTCTTGATTTTATGTAATAAGTGTACCTCAATGAAGTGTAATTGATGATGTTTGAAAGAAACCGTAAATTGCTTGTTTAATCACCGCCATTTGCAAACAGGTTCTCCATTGTACCTCAAACTCTAAATTGCATGAGTAAGTGTACCAATTTAGAACCTGTTTAGCAATTTAGCAATGGAGAACCTGTTTGCTTGATTGAGGTACACTTACTACACCTTTTGATTGAGGTACACCTTTATACTCTGCCTCCATGTATAAGCCAGTCATTTCGCGTGGGTTTGTATTTTCCAAAGAAAAAAATTCAATGAAGTGATGAACGCTACATGCAATGGCGTTTTACATATACCGCAAACCATTGTATGAATAAGCGGTTTTGTTTGATGCATTAAAAAGCGCAGATCCTACGGGTAGTATTCAGGGAAATATTTTTCCCTTTGATGCACATTGGGCATTAATTTTATTATGAGCAATAATAAGGGAAAAGGTTCGAAGGTGAACCTAGAAATAAATAAATAAATAAATAAATAATAATAATAATAATAATAATAATAATAATAATAATAATAATAATAATAATAATAATAATAATAATAATAATAATAATAATAATAATAATAATAATAATAATAATAACCATGAAAAAAAATAAGTAAATAAAAATATAAAAGGGTATGAAATCCTAGCTCACGAAGGAGCCGTCACCTTCCCTCCCATTCTCCTTCCTCTCATTTCCATCTTCCTCACAACCCACATAGGAGACAATAGCTGTCGGCATACCACACCACCAGCAGGCCGCTGGTCTGTGCCTCCCCACCGTGAGCAGCTGCACGCACCTCCACCAGTGGTTGCATAGTGGCCAAACAGCAGCCCCAGCCACGGTTTCTGCGTGCCACCACCACCACACCAAACACCTCTTGCCTCTTCTCCAATTTTTCTTAGTCTACCTTTGTAAGCCATCTTCCTCCCTCATTTGATTTCTTCTATCATTGTTTTGATTAGAATTTTATGAGTTTTATAATGAGTTCTCATCATTCTTCATTAATTTTCCTTATGGGTTAGAGCTTGATATATGAATTTAATATAATCATGAGTTTGGGTTGATTGTTTACTAATCTTTTTATCGAATCTTATTATAGTAATGTATGAATGTGATTAGTTTCTTGTAGTGATGGCCACGGGGCGGTTACCGAAACGAACGGTCGACGCTGAAACCGGTCCGGAGCCGGAGCGTTCTGAGCGGGTTCAGAACCCGAAGCAAGAACCAGGAAAAAGTTCACGGACGGTGAAACCGCCGGAAAAAACCATTTGAATCGGACCAAAGAACCGCGGGCCAGTTCACCCGGACCAACGGTTCCATGAAACCGCCCCGGAACCGGGAACCGGACCGGAACGGTTCACCCGCCCCAACGGTTCCTTGGAACCGGACCCGGAACCGTACGGTTCCCCCGGACTGAAAAACTACATCAACTTCAAACGCTCGCCATTTCTTGCTCGGTTATTGGAATCGGACGTATAATATACCGTTGGAAAGCCCTTGAAGTCTAGTTTCCAATGCCGCAAACCTTGTATTAATGAGATATTCTTATCAAAAGTTATAGCCAAAAGAGTAGACATGTATCAAATTTCACCTTAATACTTTTGCATTAACAACACTTTTCTACTCTTCTGCTCTTTTACTCTTCATGGCTTGACAAAATTGATAGCTTGATACGTTCTTTGAGCCTTGTAAACATGATTAGCACCAAAATCCCACAAAGATGATTCAAAGTACCATAATTCACCCATTTGGCTACAAATTGGACATGGAATACCGAAATGGAGTGAAACCACATAAAACAACCCTAAACCGCCTCTAAACATCGAAAAGGAGCGCAAAAATGTAAATGATGAGTGCAAATAATTGCACTTATCATATGTCCACACAACTAAGATTTTTTCATATGTTTATGAACCAAACATTCACTTAGTAATAAGTGAATGTATTACTGTTTTTTATCATCTTCTTAGACATTCTCATGATGATAGTAACATTTTTTTAAAGCCGACTCTTGCAGATATGATGGATAAGTGGAAAGAGTATTTCACTGATTTTCCTTATATTTATGAAATTGCGACAATTTTAGATCCGTGTTTTAGGACGGAAAACCTAAGTAAAATAATAGGATTTTACTACCAAGCATTAGATCGCCCGTCTAGTGATGTACATATCTATGTAGGAACTTGTAAAAAACTTTTAGCAAACCTTTATGATCATTATTCTAGTATATATAACCCGAGTCGCGATACGTCTAGGCGTGCTAGCGTCTCGAAACGTCCCATGTATTATAACCCCATAATAGCTAACATAATAAGTCAAGATGATACTTTTATAGGATCATCTTCTTCTTCCCCCTCCGCTTCATATTTAGAATTAGATAATTAGCTTAAACCTCACTTTGAAATCGACCAAAGTAGTTATAACATTTTACAATGGTGGAAAGAAAAATCATTAAAATTCCCCGTATTATCGAGAATTGCAAAGGATATCCTTGCAATTCCTGCTTCTACTATTGCGTCGGAGTCTGCTTTTAGTGCAGGTAGAAGAGTTTTAGACGAAAAGAGATGTCGTCTTGCTGCACATACTATTCAAAT
Source organism: Amaranthus cruentus (assembly GCA_019425755.1). Taxonomy (NCBI): domain Eukaryota; kingdom Viridiplantae; phylum Streptophyta; class Magnoliopsida; order Caryophyllales; family Amaranthaceae; genus Amaranthus; species Amaranthus cruentus. The sequence goes on from CM033466.1 coordinate 3,979,270, forward strand.
ATGTGTTTGCAAGAAAGATTGGGATCAAGCGAATGTCCGAACACAAGGACTCAAGACCGATGATGATCAAGACGACGATGATCCATGGATGATGATGGATACATCTGCATCATCGTCGGGAGGAAAGTCGGCGAAAGCATCTAACCAACCATATGACGATGACGAATAGGATCATGGATTACGGACCACGGTCAATCAACATCAACATTCAACAATTAAAAATAAAAGGTACGACAAAGAACTACATGGGCTTTGATTCCTTCGGGATACGTAGGCAGCTTAGTATTTCTTCGGGATACTAGGTTCAAGTCCATTCTCTCCCCCTTTTTTTATTAATCATCTTTATCGTTTCTTATTAATTTATTTTTTTCCTTCTTTTTAGTTAATATTTTAATAACGATGACAAGCATTGAATTTCGATAATAATCAAGTAATCGACGAAGGTACGTCCGCATTATTATAGTATTTTTATATTAAAATTAAAGGAAAAATAAGAATGGAACCGATGGTCCGACCCACCCGACCCGGGTATTGGAACCGCCGGAACCGCCTCATGAACCACCAAGGAACCGTTTGGAACCGTCCGGAATCGGAACCGGAACCGAAAATGTTCGGGTCAGGTTCCAGATGGAACCGAAACCGGGTGGAACCGAAACGGAACCGGCCCAACCCGGACCGTGGCCATCACTAGTTTCTTGTTTTGATTAGAATTTGTCATGTTTATGAGTTGGGTTGATTGTTTACTAATTTTATAGAATCTATTATGGTGGTGTAAGAATTTGATTGTGAAATTAATATAATTATGAATTAGGGTTAACAATTTGGATAGAAATGATGTTAGTTGCTCTAATTTGGGTGTTTGAAGACGTTTGTAACTTGAATAAATTGTATAAGATTTGAATAGGTAACTGTATTGTGAATGGTGATAATAATATTTATAAATGGTTAAGATTATTAGTCACTAAAAATGGTTGTGAATTGTCACTTGCTTTATAAAGATGATGGTGGATATTGTTTATGTTATTGAGTATTATTGCTAGTTAAATGTGGTATTATCTTAGTTATTAGAATGATTGTTGGCATGTTATGGACGCTTGACATGCTTGTCTTGTTAGTTGTTGTGAAAGCTTATTCGATTGTTGGTCTAGTGAATGTGAAGGCTTATTTAATTGTTTATTAATGTTATAACTTGTGACACTAGTGGAAAAAAAGCTATTGGCTGCTAAACATTAGCTGCGGTTCCTAAAAAACGCAGTCTTTAATAGAAGAAAAAAAGGGCGAAAAAAAAATAGCACAAAGGTTGCGGTTTTTTGTAAAACCGCAGCTAATAACCCAAAAAAAATTATTTACTACTATAGGCAGCGGATTTTCTAAATGACCGCAGCCAATAAAGGCAGCATATAATTTTAGGGTTTTGTACGGGTGCCTCCTAAGCTTGATATAAATACACGCCTCAGCAAATAAACCCAATATAATTTTAGGGTTTTCTTTCACTCTTCCTAAGCTTCCTGAATCTCATTATTCACGCCTCCTAAGCTTCCAAAATACTTCCAGATCTTTCAACTTTATATTTTCTTTCACTCCATCAGTCAATCCTTCATTTTACACCATTGAAGGAAAAAGAAGAAGCGGATTAAGATTGTTGATTTTATTTAAAGGAAATGCCTCAACTTCTCGAGTTCAACATTAAGGCTGGATTCGATTTTGTTCTTGCTCCTTTGGTTAGTCTTTACATTTTTGACCTTAATTTCATTGTTGAAATTGATGTTTGAACTTTGTTATTTGTGGGTTTTTATGTTGGATTCCTGCTGTTTTAGAGTATTTATTTTATTTGGGGTGATGTTTGAAATTAATTTCATTGTTGAAATTTTCGAATATATCTAATTTATAGAGTTATGCTGTTTCTAATTGGAGAATTTGTGATTTTTTCACGGGAATTTTGAAGATGGTGAAACATTTATGGAGAAAACATTCTTTTGAACATTAAATCTGTGTTTGAACATCCAGGATGTATTTGGACTGTATTTCGTGTTCTTGATTTTCTGCTCAACTTATATATATAACTTGTATATATAACTTGTATATATAACTTGATTTTATGCTTCTTGAATTCCGCATATCATACTGAACCATATGTGTTTTCTTGATTTTCTGCTTCTTGACGATGTCTATGCTTCTTGATTTCCTGTATAAAACGAAATGAAAAAAAAAGTGACTAAAGGCTGCGGTTTTGTGAAAAACTGCAGCCTTTAGTCCCTCTTTTTTTGTTCTGAAAACGGACTATAGGCTGTGGTTTTTAGGACCGCAGCAAATAAGTTTTTGTCATCTACTGCTATTACTAATGCTGCGGTTCAAAAACGCAACCTATATTGGCAAAAAAACCGCAGCCAATAGCTTTTATTCCACTAGTGTGACCAAGTATAAATTGAGTAACGTGAATTGATTAAGTGCGTATTAGAACAATTGAAAGTTACTTTGAATAGGTGAATGATAGTTCGATTTAGCTTTTAGTTTCTCTTAATTGGAGAAAAGTAGGCTTATTAGTTCTACTTCAAACTTATATAGGTTTCCGGTTCATAAAAGGAAGGTAGAACCTTAGTTGGGTGACTTTTGTGATTTTTGGTCGTGCAGTGACGCTTACAGGTACGTACACGCAGTAACTATCCTTATATGCAATTGCTTTAAGACTTTATTATTATTGTGATAATATGCACTGCATCGAAACTATGAGATACTAGTGAATACATTTTATATGAAGAGCTATTGATTATGAAATCCTTGCGCCTAGAATAGTTTAGTGAATGAGAGTGTTGGTAGAAGGCGGGGACCACCCCCTTATTTATTTGAGAATTGGGTTATTGCCTTGCTCGGAGTTAGAATGACTCCTTTATAGGTGAATTTCATATTTTATTTGAGTTGCTCAGTGGGTTTCGGCGTTCTGTTATCCCAAAGCATTCATTAATAGTCAAAAGCGAGAGTTTTTCCCCTTTGATAAAGTACTAAATTATGAGTAGTTGGCGTGACTCAATTGGATTTTATCCGGTTGATTTAGTAGTCCCCTAGGCGAGGTTCGACAGGACCACCGTAAGGGGGGTATGAGCATACTTTGTCATTGGGCGCCGGGTGGCCGATAACACCTCTTGACCGAGGTGTCACCATGCGGGGCCTTGCAAACCCCAATATGGTTGCCTTTCCACTGGATTGGTACCCCAGTGTTAGTTCCCGAAGGTAGGACCCGAGAGGGTCAGTGTAACACCCCTGAATTTTTGACCCCTTAAACAAAACCAAAATCGTGAAGAACGGAAGGAAATTCGGGTGTTATATAAAAAGAAAAAGGAATAGAATTTAAATAAACGTTAAAGTTTAGCTTTTAAAAGGTGAGTGAAAATTTTGGCAGCATCTCTACTAAAACTCGAACATGTTGTAAAGCAATCAGCACAACAAAAACAGTAAACTAATTTAAGGAATCATTGCCATTAGAATCTCACACCACGGCGGAGTTCATCGCCGGCTTCTCAAATCGACATGCCAAGCATGGATCGTGGTTCCAATGTCAACGCTTGCGTTTTAAAAAAAAAAGACTTGACTCCTTTAAACCATACAAGTTATAAACTACGCCGCGGAAATACAAATACACACAGGAGAACACGAGGCCTCATAACAAAACGTATACAACCAAAGCTTACAAACGATAAATAAGAACTATAGAATCAAATTAACGGTGTGGCACAGGTTACGCTTCGCCCTCGTCACTCTCCCCCAATGCAATGCAATGCAAAAGAAGCTCCAATACCTGCTACGACTGCCCATGATCCTCCTGCTGCTCAACATTGGCCAATGTGTCATAGCAGGACAATCATAGAAAGTCATCAAAAAATCAAACATAAACACAAACACGTACACGTCAGTAATTAGCATCAAATATAATAAGACCAATTAATAGATAACATTATGTGATACAATAACATAAGATGATTTTATAGGACACAAGCACAAATAGCAACCGTTTGCTTTCCACCTATGCTTCTTGGATATAATGTTGGTCTTCACACTTCTCTTCTCAAAATATAAACTCTTGTAGAACACACGTAGCATCAACTCAACTAAGGCATTAACAGACTATCTAACACATGACCTTATAGAAATTTTCTATCTTAAAGTGAGCGTAGTCATAGCCCATCTTTGGGACGGGTAACTCCTTTGAGGTAAGTTAGCTTAGCGCACTTCTCACTAGCATAAACTACTCTATCATTGAATAATCAATGTGTAAACGTCCTATCAATGAATACGCTTTCTATGAATGAATAAACTTTCTATTAATGATTAACAATCTATCAATGGATCTTTTTTTTCCACTTCATGGCATAGTGACACGGCCATGGGCGTTATCGGCCACCCGGCGCCTATCGCAAAGTATGAGCTCATACCCCTTCCAGCTGACCCTTTTGAGTCCTACCTTCGGGAAACTAACACTGGGGTACCAATCCAGTGAAGAGGCAACCATATTGGGGTTTGCAAGGCTCGCATGGTGACACCTCGGTCAAGGGGCGTTATCGGTCACCCGGCGCCCAATGACAAAGTATGCTCATACCCCCCTTACGATGGTCCCGTCGAACCTCACCTAGGGGACTACTAAATCAACCGGACATAATCCAGTTAAGTTACGCCAGCTAATCATAATTTTGTACTTTATCAAATGGGAATAACTCCCACTTTTTACTATTAATGAGTGCCTTGGGATAGCAGAACGCCGAAACCCACTGAGAAACTCAAATAAAATATGAAATTCACCTATGAGGGAGTCATTCTAACTCCAAGTAAGGCAAAATCCAATTCTCAAATAAAATAAGGGGTGGTCCCCGCCTTCTACCAACTCTCTCATTCACTAAACTAATCTAAGCGCAAGGATTTCATAATCGATAGCTCTTCACATAAAGTGTACTCGGTAGTAGCTCATAGTTACGATACAATGCATATTATCACAATAAACAATAATGTCTTAAAGCAAATTGTATATAAGGGTCAATTACTGCGTGTACGTACCTGTAAGCGTCACTGCACGACCAAAAATCACAAAGGTCGCCCAACTAAGGTTCTACCTTCTCTTATGAAATGTGGCACCTTAACTACTTTGTCATACCAACTAAATGTCAAAGTAACCACTATCATCCATATAAGATAAGTTTCCAATTACTTTAGCATACACGCATCTCATATACTAGTCGCAACCACTAGCTCAACAATAACATATGTCTTTCCATCAATTTAAGAGAAAAGGGTCGTGTGAATCATTCCTTTACATCATCCAAATTTGAGTTATATCGATCCACATTACTTTAAGATAACATAGCAATTCACACTTAAATCTTACAATGTTAATATAGTGCTAATATGACGACAATGACGAATCTTAAGGTTATCACATCGCAATATCATTTATTGCATTCTCCAAGGTTAGAAAGAACGATAATCAAGACATCATAACAAGTAACTTTAATAATTCTCAACAAGTTGGCACTATGTTCATAACCTTACTAATTTTATTTATTTATAACTTCAATAACCTATCAAGAGTACTAGTAATCAACATTAATAATTTCATTTACTTCAACAAGGCTAATTAAAATTACCATGGCAAACAAAAATCCAACATTCAACACAAATGAAGTTGCTCATATACTAAAACACCATCAAAATAGCACACAACCATTATTTTCATTCATATTTCAAACTCTAAATCATAAATATGTTCAATTCATCAACACTCTTACCCACAAAAAGATTCAATGAAAATAATACAAAGCTCAACACTTTTTGTTCGTATTTCTAAAACCCAATTCATAAGTACATTCAAATCCTCAAACTAATTCATACCCATAACAAGATTCAATAACAATTATACAAAATCAACACCAACTCATAAACTTAACAAAATCCCAATTAAAACTAAAGATTTAATTAGAGAATAGAAGAGATGCCTTATAAAGAGTGAGAGTAAGAAGTGGACCAAGAGATTGGTGGTCCTTGTGGTGTTGGAGGCTCACGCGATAATGGTGGAGGGAGGACCAATCAGTTGTTGCTGCTGGTGGTCGAGTGAGCCGCACAGCTGCTTCTCGGTGTTGTTGTCGGTTATGGGGGGAAGAATAAGCTGCAACTAGTTGCTTGGGGTCCGGAGGAGTAGCCTTATGCGGTTGCTGCATGCCGTGGTGAGCCGTGAGGGCTGGTTTACGGGGAGGAAGAGGAAGAAAGAGGATAAGGGAGGGAAGAAGGAAGGGAGTGACAACTCCCTTTGAGCATTTAGGGTTTAATGGCCTTTTTTTATTTTATTTTTATTTTTTTATCCTCCTTCTTATTATTATTATTATGTTTATTTATTTATTTATCCTTATCTAGATTCGTTCTCTTACGAGACCCAACTACGAGAGCCACCTTCGTGTGCTCACACATTTTAATAAAATAATCATTTTGTTTCGAACCACTTTATTTAGAAATCGTAACTATATTTTTTAATATATATATATATATATATATATATATATATATATATATATATATATATATATATATATATATATATATATATATATATATATATATATATATATATATATGTATGTATATATGTATGTATACATGATATATATATATATATATATATAATATATATATATATATATATATATATATATATATATATATATATATATATATATATATATATATATATATATATTATATGATATGATAATATATAGTATACATATATATATAGTAATGATATGTACATGTACATATATATATATATATATATACATATATATATATATATATATATATATATAATATATATATATGTATATATAAAATATACTTATATAACTATATAATATATATATATATATATATATATATATATATATATATATATATATATATATAATATATATATATATACTATATAATATATATATAATATATATATATATATATATATATATATATATATATATATATAATATATAAGTATATATAAATATATATATATATATATATATATATATCCTCTTCGTTTCCTTTATGCCATTTTCAATCACATTTCACTAGTGGAAAAAAACGTATTGGGTGCTGCTAATTGGATGTGGGTTTTAGATAAACGTAGCTAATAGCCTAAATTTCAAAAAACAATACTCATTGGCTGCGGTTTATGCCCTGTCCGCAACCAATAGACCTAATTTTTTTAAAATAATACTCATTGGCTGCGGTTTAGCCTGTGTCTGCAGCCAATAGCCCTAGTTTAAAAAAAATACTCATTGGCTGCGGTTTAGCCTATGTCCGCAACCAATAGCCTCTTCATAAAAGTTAAAAAATTCCGCCTTGCAAAGTTCATTTCTCTAAAACCTAACTGTTGTATTCGAAAACTTCTCATCTTCTTTTGCTGTCCTTGCTGCTGTTCTTCATCTTCTTCTTCTGGTCTACGGTCTAAATGGTCTGGTCTGGTATGAACAAAAAAATTACGATTTACAGTTGGTTCTCGGCTTTTTATTTTTCAGACCAGATCAGAACGAAAACAGTACTATGACCAACAATCATAATTTTTTTTAGAAAAAAATATGTTGCTACCTAGATATTTCGAGAAGTAGTTATTTTTATTTAGTTATATATATACTTGATAATGCTAATACAATCAAATAATTACAAATTATTTTATTTGGTCATTATAGATGCGAAATATTTGTATGAACACATATGGAGTATTTATTTGGGGAAAATATCAACGTAAAAAACCATAGACCAGATCGTTATAAAACGATTTGATTTGATCCGATTTATTAAACGGTCTAATTTGGTTCGGAAAATTTTCAAATCCTAATATTTGGTTTTGTCCGATTTTAATGTCAAACCAAACCAAACCGAATGTTGTGAACTCCTTGTTGTCATCCCGAGTGAGTCGAACTCTAAATCGTTTCCACGTTGATGACTGATGAGCGAGTAATCACACGCACTTGGACTCGCTCTCGCACTCATACACTTTGTCATTCAGCGGTTGAACGTCGTTGAAATTGAGAATTTTCCAGGCCAAAATCTGAATCAGCGTCATCTTCGTACTTCCCAATTCATCTCACTGAAAGTAATGATTTTTTTTATACCATAATTAGCAATTCTCTCTCCCTTCAAAAATATCATCATTTTTTATTAAATAAAATAAAATTAAATAAAATGCCAGCTATAAAAGTACTTCTCCGGCAAACTATCGCTTCCGCCACCGTCAACCCACCTTCAATCCTCTTTCCTTCCGCTGCGGCTAATCGTACCCCATTCCTAAATCGTCGGAAGGTATATTGTTTAGGAGGAAGGAGCACATTAGCAAAAAGAGGCGCATGTTTACGAATCGCGGGGGCGCACGTTAATGGGCCAACAACAGCAACTATAAAGCTAAACAACATCAACATTTATAGGAAAAGGGTATTTATGCTTTCGTCCTCTTCTACTTCTTCTCAATTTCCCTCATCTTCTGAGAGAGAAACTGGGAGAGAAGGGGATAAATTAGATAGGGTTCCTTCTTCTTCTACGCCATCTTCGCTTAATCTCGTGCCTGAGATGGGTCATGGGAGTGATAAGAACAAACAAAATATTGGAGATTGGGTTCCAAACGGTGCCGTTTCTCCTTCCAAGAAAGATCAAAAGCAAGACCGTTCTTCTAAATTGCTTACATTGCCTACTGTTTTAACCCTTGCTCGTGTTGCCGCCGTTCCTGTTTTTATTGGCAGTATGTTTTCTTCCTCAATTTTATCATTTCATTATTTGGGGATTTTATTTTGTTTGTTGTATTTATGGTTTGGAAGTGATCTGATATGAAATGGGTTTTTGTGGGTTTTGCCGAAATTGTTGTTGTAATGTGGGCCTTTTTTTTTTTTGCTGATTTGGGGGTTTCGTTTTTGAGGATTTGATGAACAGCCTTAAGATTGAATTTCCAATTTAGATTATTTTGTTTTCCTTATTGTTTACTATGATCAAACTTGATTGTATTTCCAAATTATAGAAGTATTGTGATTTGTAAAAGCAAATATTGTGATTTTTCTATTTTTCTGGAGTTTTAGGTTTTAATTGTAAACCATAAATCTGTTTTTTGTTTACTCCTCAAAACTTAAACTGAAATCAGTTGTTTATAGTGTCTTAGCTCTTAACCTAAAGCAGTTTGTCTTTTAATGATATGTACTAGCTCTTATTACTTTTCTGGGTATAATCTGGAACTCTTGTATTTTTCTTTGTTTATGAAATATTCCTTAGATGTTCAAGTAATCGCCTTGTGTTTTGACTTGCTTTGCTCTTGAGTAAGTTCTCTTCCTTTTGATCTTGTCCTTCCTCTTGGATGTACATGATCCTTTCTTTAAGTTCTCAGTTCTGCTTAGAAGTTGATAGACTTCTGGGTTAGTCTTTGTGGAATGCTCCGATAATTCGGCTAGTTTTCACCTGAAAAGATCAATATATGCACTTCTTTTCCACCTCTAGTAGTAGTAGTAGCTAACCATAAATTGCTGTATTAGTCGCTGATGTTTTACTATTAGGTTTTAGCAAATAGTCAATGTTGTTGTGGTGATGATGCTCACCAATAATTGCTAACATCTGCGCTTCTGTTATCAGCATTTTACGCAAATAGTTGGTGGGGAGCAACTGCCACAACTAGTATATTTGTTGCTGCTGCAATCACAGATTGGCTCGATGGCTACCTTGCTAGAAAGGTACGTATTGAATAAAATTATATGGTGAACTCATCTTCTGTACGATTTCTCTCATACAATGTTTTTTATTTGGGTGATTACTTTCAGATGTGTCAAGGTTCTGCATTTGGTGCCTTTTTAGATCCTGTAGCTGACAAGGTACTGTCTTTAGAAAGAAATTTTGAATGTGTTTCTGATATTTGAATTAACTTTTTAATGTTCTCTGATTTGCCTTCTTGGTCATGCAGCTTATGGTTGCTGCAACGTTGGTCTTATTGTGTAGCAAACCTCCAGAAATTGCGATGTTTGAAAATTTTCCATGGCTACTTCCAGTACCAGCCATTGCTATCATTGGGAGAGAGGTTTTTCTGCATTCCTATAGCTTTACAATGGCCTTATTTAAGGGATATGTCCTGTGATCTAATTATCTCTGTTGATATTCTGTGTGTTTTATTGATGAGGCTTATTGTCAAAAGTGTGTTGGCTTTAAACTCGTCTGAATGATTTTTAAATCAACCATGATATTGATTCATAAGCCTTTAAGTTTTTCGCTATCGCTAACTGTACTGAGTGTTTGGTTCTTTGGTGGGGGTGGGGGGGACAAATCTTGAAAATCAATTTTAAATCAACCATGATATTGATTTTAAGCAAAGAAGACTCTTAAGATTATGTATTCGTTATTTGAATTGACTTCTTTTCAAACAACAAACAAATTATTTGAGGTGATAACTTGCATACACATGAGGCCTTGTTACCTGTTTTTTTTTATCTTAAAACTTTATAAACTTGTATCCTTTTGTGTGCTCAGTATGTTATAACCTTGTGACCTTTATTGGTAAAATATAATACTCTTTTTTGGAAATGTTAATAAGAAAATCCCTCATTTGCAATCTTCTTTTAACCATTTAAGTCTCAACGACTAACATTTCCAACTTGATCCCAGTTATGCTAAAAGAGGCTTCCATACATGCATATTCTGACTTTATTATTTAAAATATCCAATCTCTTCCCTTTTTTTTTAAGGTTCCATCTCCTTCTGACTCTCCATGTATCCAACACCATCAACCTCTCCATGCCTACCTTCCCCTTTTTTGCTTCTTTGCTGCTAGTTAGCAGCCTTTTTCTCTTCCATCAGGTCTATGGCCTCAACCTTTTTAGTTCTCCTTGCCAATTATTTTTCTTCTATGCAACACGTAAAAAATGAACTTATGTTCGTATACTATCAAGCCCCCAACAAAATAAAAGTCCAAGGAAAAGGAAAAATCAAATGGTGAAATCTAAAAGAAAGGAATGTAAATTTTTTGTAGTTGATAGCAGCTCATTGGATGAGTGAGGAAGATGCAAAATTATTTTGGACAAAGATAGGGAATTGTATCACTTGTGCCACTTCTCATTCTAGAAAAAAAAAAAGTGAAAAAGGAGATAATTTGGTGGAAGCAAAGTATAAGGAACTTAAAAAGCTAGACAATAAAACCACTACATGAGACAAAGTTAAAAGTATATGTAGTAGACAAAAGGGGACCAATAAGTAGAAAGAGTCTTTATAAGGTGAAGGTGAAGGATAAATAACAAAATATTCTTTTGAAGACAAAGAGATTTGGAATAGATGGAAATAGTACTTTGACGAATTGTTCAAATGGATGTCGATGGCATGACAAGAGACATTTTATTAAAATCAATGGGTTGACAAGATATGAAAGATTAGTGGATAAGAATTCTTATCCACAAAAAGAAGGGATGTGAAAGATTGTTCTAGAATTAACCTTGTGAGTCATACCATGAAGTTAGAGAAGAGGTACAAGAAAGTCCACAAACCCTTACATGCTTTTAGGCTAGGGCCATGGAGTTCCAATTACCTTCTATTGACTACAAGAGATCCAATCATTCACATAATTAACCCCAAATCACCCCTCTAGTTATGCTAATGCATTATTAGGCTCTAACCCTAAAAATTAACTACTTACTCATACAGTACTTCAAGAACGTAAGGCATACTCAAATATAAGTTAAATAAACTAGACATGATTAATACCTAATTAAGCAATTAACTAAGCTAATTAAATATGATTACGAACACTAATTAAGTTACTAACAATATTAAATATGGAATCAAGTTAATTCTCATGAACATCAAGCTAAAGCACAACAATTGAAGAACTCTATGCTATTAAAAACTACATTTAAGAGAAAGTTGGAGAACTTTACTTATGGTAGAGTTTGATGAACAAGAAGACGTGAAATATAGTTGAATCCAAATTTTGAAAAATGCTTGTACTAGATTACCCAGTGAATTAGTGTTTGAATTCAAATCAAATTAACTAATCACTTGAATTTTGGAGAAGATTGAGAAGATGAGCAAACTCTAAAATCTACTACTTTCTCTCTCCTAAACTAAGGTAGGACTCTTATCTCTGAATTTCTACTTTAATCTCACCAAAATTTGTAATACTAAACTGTTTTTTCCTCGTACCCCATCCTTTTTTATGCATAATAAATTATGCTCAAGGATTAAAGCCGAATACAAAAGCCAAAATACACAACCAAATGGGAAGGGGGTGCATGAATTGTAAATCAGAAGGCTAATAGTAAACATCGTGTTTTGAAATGCGAAATTCATGAGGAGCCTGGCCAGATTAGATGGCTAGTATGCTCGAGCCTTAAGTAGGTTCTTGGGCCTGGTTGTTTGCTGTTGAGCGCCTAGCCCATGTTCGTGAGTTCAGGACGAATCATTATGTTCTCTTGGTGTTGAGCCCAACTTTGGTTGATCAGATTAAGTCTATTTTTTCTTTGGCCTAATCAATTGAAATCAAAACAATATTTCCCATGGACTCCACATCAAGGATCTCTTTTCGGGGTGGTCATGACACAAATTTTAAGGCAGCCTACAAAAACCGATAAATGAGTCGCTATACCCAAAAAATGAATTCAATGGGATGCTAGATGCAATATGTACACATTTTATTTCAATAATGGGGTATGAGTCATATACACGACTTTTATGCGATGCATCATGAAATTATTATATTGATATGGATTCTATGTTGAAAAATGACATGAAGAATTGAAATTTACTTGTGCATAATATGCACGATTGAGGAAAATGAATAAAGTAGGAAAATATATGTGGACAATCATTCAAATTGGCCTTTTGTAGTCGTAGATATATTTAAAGGTTAGGTCGAACAAAGTATGCACTTTGGTAGCGACGATCTCACACTGATTTGATTTTGTTCATGTAGCTAACCCTTGTAGTTTAGATTAAAGTTTTCCCATTGTTAGTGCCTTACATATATCTGTCTCCCTTCCTCTAAGATACCACCATACAATTAAATATGAACACATAACCACAAAAGTTCATTAGGAAACCTCAATAGCCACTAATTATTGTCCATCAATGACTAAAATCGCCTTCTCTAAGCCTATATATTTTCTCTAATCTTCTCTATGAACTTCTTATCACTTGCTCTTTTGTTCTCTTTTCTCCTCTCTTCTTTTCACACCACCAGAAAAAAAAAATGGAAAAAGGAAAAAAAAAAAAAAGGAAAGTCCCTCAGTTGTTGCCACTACTAAGGACTTGAGCCAAAAACAATCACCTGGTTTTGTCCAAATAAGATTGTCATAGTTGCTCCCAATGATGAAGGGAACCTTATTGGGTTTTGTTTGGTAGATTTAGGAGGATAAATTAACAAATAGATAAAATCTGGATATTCATTGTTTTTCTCTTTTTGTTAATGTCGAGGTGCCTCGAAAAGTGTGACTAGTTGTAGTATGCAATTTTGGTGGTTACATTGTTTGGTTGTTTTTACTTGCTAAATTGGTCAAAATGTGATTCAGGATCTATTTGTGAGATATGATTCTTTTTTTTTTTGGGAACGTGAGAGATATCAACGAACCAAAACAAAACATTACAAAACAAACAAGGGGAGAAACAATCTCCTCACCCTCCAAAGCAAATTACATCTAGCAAACAGGAAATGTAAGATCTTCAACTTAATACTTATTACATATAGATAATGATAAGCTTGACACATCCCATACAACATTATAGACTGTTCCCATATGCAGAGACTTTCCTCTCCTTCATTACTATGTTTTTGTTAACCCGAACTATGCAATTCAAATAGACGAGATAATATTCTTCTCCTTAAAGCTGAAATGTGCCACTTTTTGAGGACAATTGATGAAGATTGCGAAGATGTTGCTTCACACCTAGCCAAATGATCTGGACAAGCTCTACAACTCAACATATGATTGTTGAGATAGAGAAAACGGGGGATTATGGGAAAATATTTCGAATTGGGGTTTGTGATGTAAATTTTTCCTTAATGATAGCCCTCATTATGAAAATTGTAACGGTTCTGTTTAAAAGTTAAAGATGAATTATGTAAGTTCTTTTATATATTTTTAATGTTCAAAGTATCATCATAAAGACATTGAAAATTTCACTAGGTAGAATACTTCCGGAGGGAAAGAGGAACACTTTTCTCTTAGCATAGTGATATACTCCCTTCAATTCAAGCCAATTGTCCCATTTAGGTTTTGCATTTTATCCAATGCACTACTTCATTATTAAATATCTCTTATTGTACATAATTTAAAATTTGATATTAATAAAATAGACCTTTGAGTCAAACAAGATCGCACTTGACTTGCCTATATTTTGACATCTAAATTAAGAATAAAATACAAATTAAGAGTGATCAATGAATAGTGTCAAAAAATCAAATTGGACATTTACTCTGAATTGGAGGGAATATATTGTTAGAGTAAATTTTCCATTATTGAATATTGGCCATCGAAGTTGCATGGAAATGGGTATTAGGTATGGTTCATAAATAAGGTTGTATTGTATTGCATTGGCCTATTTGTGAAGAATTTAAAATCTACCACTCTAAAACTATCTTGCATCGTAAAGTGTAAAATGAACCATGCTTTAGGCCATATCAAGGAATATCTCACGTTTCTATGCTTTTGGTCATTCCATCATTCCAATGCTACGAAGTGATTTGAATTTATGCCACATTTAGACTTTACAAAGCCCAGACTAGCACGATAAAAGTACTTGTTATAACAACTTTTCATCATTCCAATGCTACTAAGTGACTTGAATGTGTGCAATCATATCCTTCTACAAACAAAGTTTTTTTTTCTAGAAAACATAATTTGCAACTTTAAGTCAAAGCTAATTCATAGCCATAAAATAATTCAATAAAGAAAGATGCACCATTTTATAGTTTCCCTTTGAGCTTCTATCAGTGTGGTGCCTACGATGTTCTGGGCCTACCTAAATTGTTCTGCTTAAGAACTTGCTCCAATTCTTATCGGATAGATGCACACAAAACACAGTCCTTTCGGCACAGCTAATGGGATAATTCCATTGTGCCTGGCATACTTTTGTTTGCAAGCTGAGGTAAATTTCAATGTTTTTGAAGTTGTAAATGACAATAGTTGTTTTAAGTAAACTGAAATTGTTAAAGAATAATATTTTTCTTTAATTTAGGTACTTTCAGTATCAGTTACAATGAATAATAATAATAATAATACTTGTAGTTTTAGTTGTTAGGAATAGGGTAACAGGTTGAACTGAGCTCAAGCTTTGGGTAGTTCAGCTTGTCTTGTGTTTACTTGAACTTGATCTTGAGTAAATAGTGCTTAAAATTCAGCTTTAGGTTTAGTGCCACCCATTAACTGGAAAATGGTCACTAAGGGCTCCAAGTATGATGGTAATCTAATGAGCTATCAAGTTTATGGACTTTTTGGTAAAAACTTCCTCTTGAGCAGTTGAGCATTTTCCTAATTACATCAACACATGATCTATTGTATTCAATCTGTGTTTTTTTGATCCACTCTTGGCCTTTTGAGCCAAGCTTGCTCTTGGGCTTGATTAAATCTTGAGCTGAGCTCACTTGGGACACATCAACGAAGTCTGAGCTTTTGAGTAGGTTAAGAGCATCATAACTTTTAGATTGAAGACATCACGATATTCTAAGTCAATTAATAATGCTTGTTATCAATGAGCTCGGTAAAAGAAGCAAAAGAGTGAAAATAGTGTCACCTAGTTTGCCTTTTGTCTGCGTTTACCATTATTAATCCACTATTACCACTAATCTGCTTTTGCTCACTATTGGCATGGGATTAGTAATTTAGGTAACACTAAGTGAGAAAGGCGAGAAGCATGGCCAAACTTCTTTGTGATAAGCATTAAACGTTCTTAGAGATTAATGATTGAACTTGGCTTTTGATATTCAAGTTAAGACATGTAAATTTGACAGAAAAATGAATGTCGGCTGGCTATTATATGGGTGAAGTGCCGCTGTATGGAATTTTAGTGTGTGGGTTCGTGGGTACCAATCTGTAGGAGTTATATACTGTGGAGCACATACAAAAGAATTTGTTTTCTCCTATTTTCTCCCATGACTATTAGCATCACATTTTGCTATACTTGTCCACTCAACAACTGATATTACTGTCTTGTCACAGATGCTTCTTACTGCAACTTATACATTTTGTACTTTAAAACTGTTTTGATGGCTGAATATATTTTTCCCTGGTCTTTTTAGATAACTATGTCAGCAGTAAGGGAATGGGCTGCCTCTCAAGATGCTAAGCTTTTGCAGGTTTGAGTTTCTGTAAGATTTTGTTAATCTGTTGAATAAGTGGACATTTCGATTGATATGTTGAGAATTACTGAAACAATTGTTAATTTTGTAGGCTGTTGCTGTAAATAA
Source organism: Amaranthus cruentus (assembly GCA_019425755.1). NCBI lineage: Eukaryota > Viridiplantae > Streptophyta > Magnoliopsida > Caryophyllales > Amaranthaceae > Amaranthus > Amaranthus cruentus. Next base: position 3,995,717 of record CM033466.1, read on the forward strand.
TTTAGGCAAATGGAAAACGGCAACGCAGATGGTTGCGCTTACTATTATCTTGGCTACCAGAGACAGCAGGTACTCTCTTTTTTCCTTGCGGCCCGTTTGGTATGTGGTATTAAACAGTGGTAATGTGAATGAAAACTAGTGTAATTTTCTTGTCCAACTTCAATCATCTCTTTTTCTTCATAATTTCATTCCAATGCATTACCATTAGGAGAGGTAATATTAGGCGGTAATGGAAAATTGTAAACAAAAATAACTTTTTTGTGATCAAAGATTGATTACCATGAGAACTTTTGATGAAATTTTACACTATAAATCATTCTCATTACCACCATTTAGTACTACTAACCAAACAGGCCGTTAATGTTCTTATTTGATGTTCCATTCTCTCTATTATAGGAAAAAAATAATTTGTAATCTTATATTCTTATGTGAAAGATTCAACTGTATTGTGTTCAAATGTCTAAGCTATGGCCTGATTGCATCTGCAAAACTTTGCAGTGTAACTAGCCAAGGGGTTCTTTCAATTTCTGGTGTTGTTCTGCTCTATGTTTCCGCCGGGCTCGCAGTATGGTCACTGGTTGTGTATATGAGGAAAATATGGAAGGTGTTATTGAGATAATAATAGTTTTGTTCAGAGCTTGAAACAGTTGGTGCCGCTAGTGAATTCTACAGAATTATATTTGCCGATCTAAATTGATCGGTTTGTTGGTGACATTCAGATGATGGATCCACATCTTCCTGACACTGAGTACGGAAAAGATAGTGTCCCTTGTATAAACATGGTGATCTGCTGAATTCTATTCAGCCGAGTATTTGATATTGCTTTATACGGGAATTCTTGTTCATTTGTGAAGTTCATTGGAGGATTCTTCACCAACTTATTTTGGGATTAACACAGGCATAATCTCATGGAAATCCTGGCCCCAACGAACTGGATTGAAAGGAAGCAAGGTTTTATTTGGTCTTGTTTTATTGTGGTTCGGTTTTATTTTCGACAGGACTTTATTCGTTGAACTCTATAACCTGTAATATTGCAAACTTGCACCATTCAAATCCAATATTATTTCCGATTTCGATACTAGATGTTATCTTGTGCTGTTTTAGCTTCTATCCATATTGAAGTTTTCCTTTTACTTTTGAAGAGTGTTTCTAAACATTGGTGTTAGCTCGGATTACAGAGGTGATAGAAACATGTAATTTGTACGCTTCAACTGAAATCAGGCCTAAATGTTCAATAGATACACAAGTCAAAAAATATATTAATTCTGATCACCCTCCTCTATCAGATTTTAATTGTGATGGTTACAATAATAACTAACGGTCATATGACAATCAGGAATTAGCAAGTCTTCTGAGAGACGCCTCTAAAGCTCAGTCCATTAAAGTTTAATTCTTACTTTTATTTTATATTTTTCTTTATGGGCCGATTTAATTAGAGTTGGTATCTCAAAGAGACCGTCTCTCACAAGAATTTGTAATCAGGAATAGGAGGTGATTGATACTGTAATGGCCCAACTAGAGGTGATTGATACTGTAATGGCCCAACTACCTAGGGGGACCCCGCACCATCATGGGGGTATGTCAACCCCATCTTATCCAAATAAACGTTATAAGGAGGAGAGACAAACTTTGCACCTTGTGAGTGGTATGACTAGAAGGTGATGCCTGTTCAGCAACTTCGGGAATAAAGTGCTAGAACTGCAACCTTAGGAAGAAAATTTGAAATAAATAAGATTATTTATCAAAAAAAGCATACAATAAGATCATAATCAAACTTATTCTAAAACTAAGCGTGTAATCCACAAACCTTAGGTTCGGGCTGTTCGCACTTACTAAGTGCAAACAGACTGAAAAACTGAAACAGGTTGTTCGCTGTTACTAACAGGGAACAACCTGTTTTTAGTTTTTAGTCTGTTCGCACTTACTAAGTGCGAACAACTCTTGTCTTAAAATCAGCATGTTGACCCTGTTTGACCTGTTCGCAGTTACTAAGTGCGAACAGACACTTGATTTTTTTTGACCAGTTTATTACTGTTCGCACTTACTAAGTGCGAACAGACCCGAACCTGTGCTCTGGGGTATCAGGCGCTTATATTTGAAATAAGTTTGATTTGGATCTTATTGCATGCTTTTTTTTTATTAAGAATCTTATATATTTCAAATTTTCCCTTAGGAATATGCCATGAAAATCTTCCACATTGACTCCTCTTGGCTGGAAGGAATGATGGTTGCCCTGTCTTGCGCGTGAAATCATAAATAAATTAAAATAGGAAAAAATAATATTAATAATCCAACCTTTTGTTCATCCGCCGTGAATAATCTAACCTTTTGATTATTTTCTAATAATCCAACGTTTGCCCATAGTTCGCTGTGAATAATCCAACCTTTATTTTAGTTTGCTAGCAACATATCCTATTATTACCCATTATTAGTAATAAGGTATATTGAAGGCAAATTTATCTTAAAGGTCGGATTATTAAAAAATAATCAAAAGGTGTGATTATTCATAGCGGATGAGTGAAAGGTTGGATTATTAATGTCAATTTTTCCATTAAAATATGGACTAATTGTTTAGGTATTTGTTTGAGTTAATTAGTTAATTAATTAGTGTTGGTGATCATTGTGTTTCCGAAGTCAAATATTGATATAAATGAAAGGCAGTGTCACTATAGTTACAAAGTTGAATATGATCAGAAAGGAAGAAAATTGATCCAGGTTATCATTTAGCTGCATGTCCATTCTCCCATAATTAAGCATTAATTTGTAGTTACTTTAGATGGATTGATTCGGAGGGAACAAAATGACATAAAGATATTATCATTAGACTCGATAAGGAGAAAGAAAACATCAAAGCAAGTTAGTTAACGTAAAGAAGCGATTAAATGACGTTTTGCCACTCACGAGAGGGAAGAAACTGAGATGATCTTGACATAGTTTAAGGAGTAAGGTCAGATAGTGTATTAGGTTTTATTAATGAATAAAATATTATATTGTACAATTTATTTTATTAAGTAATGTTGTAGTATGTAAGTTTTATTGAATATTTATGAAATGTTTGTCGACAAAACTTTCTCATATATAAATAGTTGAGATATGTATTGATGCATTTTCATTAAATTAACTTTCTAACTAAGGCATCATAAACCAATATTTCACTCACGATGGAATGATTCACCGCCTAATCCTTTGAACATTGTGACTTTAGTCTCTAGTTTGGAAACAATAAAATACAATATAAACAATAGTCTAATTCTAGTACAATAAAATATGCACAAAAATTGTAATATAAACAATCAAAAGTTAGTACAATGTCCACAATTGTCTCCTAGTTGACCGCCCTCTATTCCTCCCTGTGAATGGAGTACAGGTATGGATTATCCGTCACCTTCCGTCACTTAGATCCTACTTCCAAGCAGAACATTAAGTATGATGATGATGTCCCTCGTCTCTTCTAATCTTTCCTATCGATAGTAAGAAGTTGTTATGTGATGATCAAGTACTGTAGGAGGCTGGTACTAGACACCCACAACTTGTGACCATCATGTTGATATGACAAGTCAATCTCACTCAAATGAACGTCTTATAGTAGAGACGAATTCTGCCCCTTGCAAGTAGGGTCTCAGTATTAGAAATGAAGTGTTCTGTGTAATCTCCTTGACTGGCTGCTATTAAATAGAGTGAATAATGAATGCCAATGCCAATCCTTTGGAATATTAAGTAATACTTACAAGTTGGATGATCATGGTACGGATCGATAGTATCTTGTTGTCTGCCTCACCAATAGATGCACTATGTGTTATGAGCTTCAGCCTATGGTCCCAGTCCCAACACACTATATCACATTTCTTGAACTCTCACTCGATGTTGCACTTTTTGGTACAACGATGTTGCACGACATCTATATCCCATGCAGAAGGGATGTCTTGTATCAACCCATATTGGCGCAATACGCACTCTAAAGATCAAATAATAATAATAATAATAATAATAATAATAATAATAATAATAAATTGATAAACTATTAATTTGTTGCTTTTGTTTCTCGAGACTTCTCCAAAGTTAAAGTCTATCCTAGAGATAAAAAGATAATCCAAATTATGGTCATTTTCTTTATCATAATAAAGCCAATTAGAAAGAGTTGACATTTTTGGACCTAAAGTCAAATGTTCAAAAATTAATTCATTTGGTCATCTATTTTTTTTATTAGCATCGATAAAGATTGTCACTCTTTTCAATGTGCCACCACTTTTTTTTTTCATTAAATTTCCTACATGTGACCATGGTTCCTAATTTTATCGTCACCCTGAAAATCCCAAGGTTATATTTCATAGTTTTATCTAAAAAATTGAAAGTCACACAAAACGTAGGACTTGAGCTTAATCTTTTCAAACAATTATTTTTAAAAATGTTATGTTTTAAAAAAGTATTCTTTGGTAGATTATTCTTTAAGATTTATTATGAATCAATAGATGAATAGCGTGCTTGGGTTGATGAGATTCTATTGGACGAAAATATCTCTGACTTGATCCATGTTTAAGTCTAATGATTGGATCTTAGGGATCATAATGGGTCGGACTCGACTTGGATTATACATACTCAAACTTTGCACCGGATAATAGTCAGACGTTTTTTCTTCAGTCCACCTTCACTCGAAGTCAGATTATGCATACTCCAAGTTTGTCCCCGCTCGGACCTCCAACAGAGTCGGATTATTATCAAACTTTATCGTTGTGATGTTGTACTAATGATTTTAAAACATATAAAATTAACAAAATATATTTTTCAAATACCATTTAACAAAAAATATGTGCTTTGAATTCACGTTAACAACAAAAATAGTCCTACTACCACAATTTAACAAAATTTTCTCGCATTTTGATTTGGCGTATTTTATTTCTCTTATCTGATTTGTCGTATTTTGATTGATTAGTCTAAATAAAAATATCAAGTAGTTTTTCGAAATCGAAAATACAATTACTATGAGAGAGATCTTGAATTAGTCACATCTAGAGTTTTAAAGAAAAAAAATATCGGGGTAAAAGTTTAATTCAATGTCGGATTTCCTTCAGGGTCGGAGTGTCGGATTTTTCATAAGGTCCAACTCTGGTCTGTATTTAACTTGTACTCGGATCCTAAAGTCGGAGTTGGAGTCGGATAACGTTTTCCTCGGACTCGAATTGGATTATTTTCCTCGGATATAGTTAGACTACGATCGAATTCGTACTGAATTGTCATCCCTATTGGATCTCCTTCGATGTCATACGATGCATCTCACTGATCGAGCAATCAAAGTAGTGTCTTATGTGCCTTGGCCATTCATGGGCGCGCTGCATACATAAAAATTGTGACACATCAAAACAAAAAAAATATACATTTAAAATAATTAACCGTACTAAAAAAGCTTACGTAGTCAACTCTACTAACGATCTCTACAATTCAAAAATTCGGACTTGCCTAGGAGATGAAATGTGTCGGACGCCACATTATACCAGTTTAGGTACTCAGGGATGGGCCCCAAAAGAATGGATGCTAGAATGAGTGCCTTATCCTCTACGTGTGCATAGTGATGGAACATAACCCATTTCTCGATGATAATACACGTTGATCCATATGACACTCAAATGGAACCTTGTGGTGGTCGATGGGCTTTTAGTGTTGAATCACACAATATAATCATTGAGCATCTCTTCCTGTCCTTTTCTACACCTTTTCATCTCGATTGACTACTTTTGTGCATGCTGGCTCATAAACTTCGCAGTGAAGTCATCGAAGTCTTAAATAAAGCTTTTTGGCAGACTCAGGAACCAAGTATGAGCTAAGCCAATAAGTGTAAGTGCAAGATTTTGCACCAGTTGCATCTTTATGTACTCCCAGGGTCATATTGCCCTAGAAGGAGGTTAAAAGTTTAGTAGGATCAGAGTTCCCTTCATACTTGACATGTTTGGAAACTTTACCCTACCAACTAGGTCATTTAAAAGTTCAGGGATGAATGGTCACTAGAAGAAATTTTGATTTTCTTAGCAAGGGATTAGACTTTCATAATTGGCCTTTGTGGCTTCTCAGTAGCTCCATACATATAAGAGGGGAGATGCGATCTGTTTTGTAATAATTTTTCTTCATATCTAGGCATTCTAACGAGGCGTGGCATCCAGATAGGATGTGTAGTATACAACCTCTCATCTTATTCGTCGTGTTTCATCAGACCCAATCTTTCTTTAATTCCTAGCTAATCTGGTTTCGAACTTACATGGACTCTGTTTCTTATACCTTTCCCAGATGATTTGGCAAATTGTATTTTTTTGCTTAGAGCACAATGAGCTTCCTAATCCCTATGTGTTTGTGATCTAGATCTTTCTACCAAAGCTAGTCCCTTTATAAGGAGGCTTAAGTCTGGTAATTTCACTATGTACCCCAACTTTTTCCTTGCTAGTGAATCTGGCTCCTAATTCGTTTTTGACATTAAATGCTTTTAAACCAGATCTTTCCTGGATTTCCTCAACAAGAGTCTCTCTGGGAGGTGAACCGAAGCAAATTTAGACGTAGTTGGTGCCTTTCCCATAGGTTGTAGGGTCTTCTTGGTATCATTCTCACAAAATCATGGCCAAGATTAGGTTCTTAGTAACTGTCATATATTGGGAAATGACTTTCTAACTAGAGATTATACATACTTCGACTTTGCTCCGGATAATAGTCTGAGTTTTTTTTTCAGTCCACTTCCACTCGGAGTCGGATTATGCATACTCCAAGTTTGCTCCGACTCGGACTCTCGGAGCTCCAACGGAGTCGGATGCGGAGTCGGATTATTATCAAACAACATCGTTGTGGTTTTGTACTAATGATTTGAAAGCATACAAAATTAACAAATATATTTTTCAAATACAATTTAATAAAAAAATATGTACTTTGAATTCAAGTTTAACAAGCGAAATAGTCCTACTACTACAATTTAGCAAAATTTTCTCGCATTTTAATTTGGCGTATTTTATTTCTCTTGATCTGATTTGTCGTATTCTGATGGATTAATCTAAATAAAAATACTAAGTAGTTTTTCAAAATCGAACATTACAGTTAGTGTGAGGCAACTTGAATTAGTTATGTCTAGTGTTTTAAAGGAAACAAAATATTGGGGTAAAAGTAAAATTCAAAGTTGGATTCCTTTCAAGGTCGGAGTCAGTTCGGAGTATCGGATTTTTATTATGGTCCAACTTCGGTCCGTGATGTCCGTCTCTAACTCGGATTCGGATCTTGAAGTCGGAGTTGGAGTCGGTCAAATTTTTCCTCGGACTCGAATCAGATTATATTCCTCGAATCGAGTTAGACTAAGGTCGGATTCAGACTGAATTGTCATCCCTATTTCTGATCCACGCACAAAAGATGGTGGACCATTTACTTGTTTTTGGTTGCAATTGTCCCGCAACCTCTAATTTGTTTTCCTCTTGTGATCGAGTACGATGTTTTTGCTGGTTTTGTTGTTTGCATTGGAATCCTTTATCTAGACAAATCTAGTTAACAATTATTGAGATAAAAGGCTATGTGTTTGGAAAGTGAACGAAGCTTAGGAAAACTTAAAACACAACTAAAAGGAGCTTTATGCACTCCTAGCGTTAAATTGTTCTTGACAAAGACTAGACCAATCAAATACAAGTAATCAGGACTAAAAGAGTCAGTCTGAGAATAAAATTGTTCGCCTTAAGCATTAGTGCTAGCAGCAGATGGCTACTGACAAAAATGTTGCGATTCAAAACCGCATCACAACCACATTATATGTTGCGGTTCTATGAGAACCGTAGCATATAGTGTGGTTTTTTTCATAAACAAAAGCACACTATATGTTGTGGTTCCCATAGAACATCTTTCAACTGCCTTAGCATGTTCGTAAACCTCATAACCAGTCAACGGTCGACAAGTTACACGATCCTTAACCTCCCCGTAAAGCATCTTTTTCTTCTTATAATATTAGTGATCTCGTGGGAGGAACTTACAATGGTGCATGAGTACATGTTTGCACTTGGGAAGCCACGTGGATCTCATGTCATCGATACACATTGGACATGCTTTTTTTTCTCTTTGTTCTTAAACCCTGATCAGTTGCCATATGCCGTAAAATCATGTACGGTGCATAAAAGCATTGCACGTAAAGTGAACTCCTCATTAGCATGTGCATCAAACATGGAAATTCCTTCATCCCACATCTTTCTCAAATCCTCAAAGAGAGGTGCAAGATATACATCTATGTCATTCCCGAGTTGTTTAAGACCCAAGATAAGAAGCGAAAGCATAACGTACTAACGCTTCATACACAACCGAGGCAAATTATAAATCACTAACAAGACTAACAATGTACTATGTTGAGAACTAAGATTAATCAATGAGTACATTCTGTACACAGTCCGAGACTTGAATTAAGAAGTTCATCCCCAAATGTCTTATGCAACCTATCCATACTCTTCCACTCCGGAGAATCAGATGAATGTGTGAGCAAGTGACCTTTCTTCATCCTATCTGTATGCCACCTTAAATTGAACGCATCTGAGACAACCCCCATTTTAGCGACTTAATTAATAGTAATTAATTAAGTTAATTTGGGTTATTAAATTTTAAGTATGTTATTTTATTGGGACTTAGAATAATATTTTATTTCTTACAGATATCACTCGAATTTAATTTAGGATCTAAGTAATACAAAGAAAATTGGGCGTAATTGAAAATAGATGAAAATGATGCATGAGTCATTTACAAGATGTGTCAATTTGTTCACTCACCCACCTCTTATAATCCAAAATACTCATCATCAGGATTCATCATCCTTCACCTCCTATTGCAGAGAACTCAAACTACTACTTCACCATCTTATGGAATCAGTATTTCTACCCCAAAACACACCAAAATTCAGAATTCAACTCCAATTGCTTTGATTATCAAAAGCCCTATGTTATTAGAAGCAAATTGATTAAGTATCATCAAGTTCCGATCATCAATAAGGTTAGGTTTTATATCAATTCAAGTGTGACATTTAGGTTTTGTGAAGAACCGAGAACTAGGATTCATCTATCAAGATCAAATTGGGGATTTACTAACTCAAATTTAAGTTCAAGATTGAAAGTTGGAAGGCTCTTCAATGGTGATTAAGGATTGTTTTGAAGTTAGCTAGTTCATCCATGTCTTTTGAAGCTTTTATGTGTGTTCTTCAATAGTGATTGAGGTAATCTATAGCTATTCTATTTAAGTATAAAATGAATGTTTTAAAGTAGTTTAGTAATTGTGGATTTAATTTGTGTCTTTGATTCAAATTTAAGTATCAACTTGAATTTAAGATGAGTGTATGGTTTCAATTAGAAATTGGATTGTTGTTAGTGTTGATTAGTATTGGTTATTTGGGTTCTAGTATAAATTTTGTATTTTGGATATTGAAAATTTAGTTATTCAGCAACTGAGTGTTCTGTTTTGCCCATTTTTGAAGCAGTTATAATTGTTTTTGAGTTCTGATGTCTGCATGAGACTTGTAGAGCTTCGAGTCGCGGTCGCGTAGGTACTTGAATCGCCCCAATATGAGTTCGTATGAGAGAGTTATGTTCAAAATAGTGTAATACTAACAGGCTGTCATGAAATTCGAGAATTAGCATTCTGTTTTGGCATTTTTGGGCCAGCTCTGATTGTCTTTGGGCTTTAGTGTCTTCATAAGAATTGTAGAGCTCTAAGTCATGGTCTCATAGCCACTTGAATCGCCTCTATACGAGTTTGTATGAGGAAGTTATGACCAAAATACTAATAGGTGTCCTATTATGATACTAATACGGGATTCTTAAAGTAGGATTAAATGCTATGAAACAAATTGGGTATTCTTTTGATTTAATGTTTAAGATTATTTGTTGGGTATTTGAGATCAAATTATGGTTATTATTCTTTATTTATTGATTGGTATTGTTGTGTTATAGTTCTTATTTGATTAATACAGGTGTTTGGTTCAAGTATAAATTTGGGAACATAAGTATCAATTGAGTTTTGATTAGTTGATGTCAATTGGATATGATCTATGTTGGATATTGGGATTTCACATTTGTGTAAAATTTGTTAAACTCCATTGATAGTAACTCAACCTTTTACATGTTAAAGGTTGATGATGAATTGGTTGGTATTTTAATTATTGATTGTTATTCATGGCGTACAAAGGTAATCCTACAAACACTATTATCTTTTAAATTTAATTTAAGTATTTCAAAGGTCAAGTTATGTTTTATAAGGTGTGGTATTACTGCTATTTATATTTAAGCAAAATCGTATAATTTTTGGTGTTCGAAACTTTGGAATTTGACTTTGTTTGACCTTGCTTTTAATCCTCGATCAAAATTATGTTTTATATGTTCATAGCTTTATAGATATAAGCTTTCAAATATTGTACTATGAAAATGAGTTATGATTATTGATTTTAAAGAAAATCAAGTGATTTATTGATTCGTTTTATATTAAAATGTTCGACATTGAAAAATGTCCATTTTTGGGAATTGGCAACGGATATTCATATCCGGATTATTCTGAAATCCTAAGCTTGATAATAGGTAATGCTTTGCGGATCGATCTCGAGTCCTCGATCCTATTTCGTTCTTGCAAGAACCGTATTTCGGTGTTGACGATCACCCGTATTCTCAGGATTTAAATTAAGCCTACTTCCTGACGGTCAATATATTTCCACGTTCTAAATTGTTGTTATATTATTGTTTTCAAAAGAGTTTTGAATAAATACGTTTGGTATATAAAGTTTTGTTTGTTCCGCAAATGAATTCATATGTTTCATTTGTCGTATTTTGAGTTCGCTGTTAACTTGTAAAGTTATGGCTGTATTTTGATTCGCTTTGAACTAAAGTTTCTTAGCTGTATTTATGTCGATACCAAACAGTCTTTTAAAAGAGTTTGGGTTTTGATAATATAATGTATTATAAGGAGTTACCAAATGAGCAAACGATTAAATTGGAGATGTTTGTTAATGACTTGTATATGAATGTAATAGTTTGCTTGATTACTCAACAATTCAATTGTTGACAGTCTTTGATAGGGCCTATCCCTTATGGGGGATAGATCCATTTTCAGGTTAGCTCTGCTGTGGAGATGATGCATGCTTGTGTTATGTGTTAAGTGCGAAGCGAGGACTTCTTTTTGAAAATCATAATGTAAATTAGATAATTGTAAATTAAATTGTAATTATTTTATAATGTTTTGTAAATAGTATTCACTAATTTAATGTAAAAGTTTTAAATACTCTGATATTAGTTTGTTGTGGCTATCGAGCCACAGGTCGGATTCAGCCTAGACTTTTATAAGTCTTCAGCGGTGCTTTGTAGACAGTTTTATAATATTATTTACGCCGATTTGGGCTGTTTCAGCATCTTTCTTTATATAGAAAACAAGCGCTTGAATTTAGGTATTATTGGATGATACCACAAAACTGTAGCAGGGGGCCCTTTAGCATCTCGAGCCCTTTTACGCTTGTAACGCGATATCCCACACCTCGGACACTCTTCTAAGTTTTCATTTTCATTTCAATACAATACACAATGATTCAGACACCCATGAATCTTCTAGTACTCTAAGCTAAAAGGATACATGAGCTTTTTGGCATAATATGTCGGCTTTGGAAGTTCATTTCCATTAGGAAGCATCTCACGTAACGCTTCTAATAACATTGTGAAACTAGTGTTACTCCAATTGAACTTTGACTTAATGTTGAAAATTGTCAACAGAACTATTAGTTTGGTGAACTTTGTACATCCAGGGTACAAAGGCTTTTGAGAAGCCTCTGTCAACAAGTCAAAAATACAAGGACGTTTTCTTAACTCATCCTCGACCGCCTCCGTCATCTCAGCAACACGATCTACATCTTCATCGACATTCTCTTCATCTGTCCCATACCCATCAGGATCTACATCCTCATTAACATCCTCATTGACATCCACATTGACATCCCCAGTAACCCTTTTTTCTTTATAAACTCCCTCCTCACCATGCCAAAACCAAACATGATATTAAGGCCTGAATCCACGTCGAAGTATGTGCTCACTAATATATCAACACTATTTACCTTTGATACATTGCTGCACTTGACACATGGACAATAAAAACCAACTCCCCCGTCCTAACTTGATGTTCAACGGCAATACTATAAAATTCTAATACCCCATCAACGAATTCTAACGATCAATGGTACTATACATCCAAGAACGATCTTTTGTCATCTTAAGTGTGATTAATTTTAAAAAAATTAACAAACATATGTACTTATTTATGCCAAACATTTTTAACTCTAAAAATACATACTAATTTATACTAAATATATTAACCCTAAACATATATATTATTTCTATATAAGCACTACATTGTGTTTTAAAATAAAATCATTTAGAATAATTAACATTGTATACTTCATACTTCATACTTCATATTGTAATTCAATTATATATAACCAAACATAATCTAATTATATACTACATACTTCAATATAAGCACTATATTGTAAATAAAATCATATTCAAATTATAAATAATAAAATAAAATCATTTAACCCTAAAAATATGTATATTCTAGTTCTATAATAAAAAACATATGTACAACAACAAACCACATGAAACAGTCGCATTATTAATGAGATTTCATTAGTCATTTTTTTAGCGCCTAATTTTTTTTCTTTTAATATTTGTCATTCACTAATTAAAATTTAATTAGTGATGGTAGAGATTTGAAAATTTTCTACGATGATTAGAAACTTGTTAAATCGTAACGTGGTTATGAATCATAACAAGAAACGTAAACTTTGGAGGTAAAACTTAAAGTTGAGCAACTACCGATAATAGTTCGAGAAAATTTTAATTATTACCCGAGCATATTATTTAACCATGATGGGAGTAAATTAAATATTTCATACACATATACAAGTGATTTTTAAACATGAAGTACAAGTTACATAACTTGTTACATGTACAACAATTTTTACTCAAACCTTAAACTATCTTAGATAAACCTTTCCTACACTATAATAGACCAAAATGAGACAAAAATCCCCCTCCAAAACAGCCCCAAACAGCAGCATATATGGCTGTCCCATACTCTTTGTTCACTTACATACACTACCTAAACACTCTACCCAAAACCCCCTTTTGTTCTAACCTAGATTATACATCATTACAAGCATGCAAGAGACTAATATTTGAAGCAACAACACTCTATTTTCTAAGTAAGAATTCAGCCATAAACACCCAACACATTGCTCCCAAGTTCATCCATGAACAAACACTAGCATCCTTCAAACATTCAACTACTAAAACACCTTCTTTTCTCATCAAATCTTCTTCAAAAACCCATCTAAAACTTATGAAAATTTATGTTTATAAACTCAAATATTCCATAAAAATAATCTTCATTTCAAGAGCTTTCCATAGACACCAAACTTGAAGAAATCCACCAAGCATAGAGTAAGTTATGATCATTTCTTTATTCCACTAGTTTTTGTTAAAACTTGTTCATGAAGAACACTCTTACATGAATCTTTCTATAAACTAAGATCATTTTAATATGGAAATTTTTGTATCTAAAACTAAGAAAATTATCACTTATAAAACCTCTATAAAAAAAAATCGATTATAATAGAAAGTAAAAGAAAAGAAAATGTTCTTTTCACAAACTTATATATTTTCTTACTTTAAAAATTTAAGTAAAATTATGAGACTTGATTAAGTATGTTGCTCAACATAATAAGTATACTCCAAATATGTTAAAATCATCACAAGTATTAGTTTAACAACTCCAACTAAAGAAAGTTAAGTGCATGTTAGAAATCCAAAATTATTATTGATTTTTGGATGAATGCAATATGTTTAGTTGAAGAGTTGGAGTTGAGGCTTGAAGGGCAAGGACCCGAAGTTGGAACCACTTCTAAGAACGCATCGGAGCTTACGTAGGAGCTTACGAAATACTTATATAGGCTTGGAGTCGAGGTATGTCACATGGGGTGATTTTTAAAGGGTTTAAGAACAAGTTGGGAAAGTTTTGTATAAACTTGTTTTTTTTTTAAAAAAAATAAAATTCCCAAAGAGAAGTTCTTAAATCTTGAAAAATGATATCAAAATGATAATTTTGAGTATGCAATGATTTATTACACTACTTTGTGAAAGTAATTGTGATGGAAATGGTTTTATGGACTTAGAAAATATTTGAAATGCATTTTAAGAGTAATTTCCAGTAGCTATATGTTAAAATAATCTCTTGAATAATTTTGTTGAAATTTATTCGTTAAATCGATATTTTAATGGGTTTTAAGGTGTTAAATACTCTTATTATGAAATATGGTATTACATAAACTCTTGATCATCAAAAATAAATAATAAAATTATATTATAATGTCTCCAACAAGATTTGGCCTGAATATATTTAATTTGGAATTTTTCATGATTTTTTGAGTAATCGTTAAATTGTTTATCGGTAAATTGTTAAATAGTAAAATATAAAATAATTACTAAATGAAGACATATGGACTTGAAATTTTTGTCACATACTTATATGGACAGTAACTAAATTTGGTAAAATTTTGAGAGGATTTTTTTGACGTTTAAGGACCTTAATAAGTTTTACTCGGTTATTAATAATCGGTAAGTTAGGAAACGGTAAAATACAAAATAAATACTAAATGAAGACATATCGACTTGAAATTTTTGTCACATACTTATATGGACAGTAACTAAATTTGGTAAAAGTTTGAGAGGATTTTGTTGACGTTTAAGGACCTTAATAAGTTTTACTCGGTTATTAATAATCAGTAAGTTATGAAACGGTAAAATACAAAATAAATACTAAATAACGTCTTTTGAGCATGAAAAGTTTATGAGACACTTATATAAACAGTATATACATGTCGAAAAATTTATATGGATTTTCGTGACCATATATGGACTAATAAATTTTATTCGTTTTATCGGTAAAATAACAATATTAATTATTAAAAATACCCCACACGGTTTTTAATGGTTATTTAAAATTTTATATTCCTTAAAATAGTTTCTGGAACATCATAAATGTTTTTATATTAATTTATTTGGACTTAAATAATTTTAAACCGATTTTATTGATTTATCGATAAAATGTCTATATAAAAAAATATAAAATATTATACATGACATTTATTAGTTAAAATGAGCTAATAAAAGTATTATATGACTTCTAGAACTTTATTAAAATTTTATTAAGCTAATTATTGATTATTTACTAATTTATCAAATTAATAAATATTGCTTAATTATTTAAAGGTGTAATATTGTTAATTAAATTTGAGTAAAAATAGACCTATATCAAAAACTTATAATTTTGTTAGTAATCTACTGCCTCATAGTATAAAATAAGTTTTACTTAGATGGCTTATAATTTTTTATGGACTTAAAATACCATTTAAATAATGGTAAATACTTAAATCGTCGAAAGTAATCATAAAATCATTATAAGTGGCATAACCACTCATAATCTGATGGGACAACCTTAAACTCATTTTAATTTAGGTATTATAATGACTTGATTAATTTGAGCCTTGTTGGAGAATTAATATGTATTTTTGTAAATCAATTATCGATTTTATTATCGGCAAAACTATTTCGTATTTAAGGAAATAGTGTTTTATGAAATCTTTTGCCATAATGATTTTAAAGACTTATGAACTATATCATAGTTATTTTGAATTAATTTCAAAACTCTTTGATTGAAACTAAACATTTTAGTGGTTTCCTTGAAAAATCGTCTTGAATTTTTAATCACTTTTTGTAGCGATGCTTTTCCGCACATGCTAGTGATGCCCCAATATAATACAAAGGTTATGTTTGATGATATGATTATGCTAAGCATGTTTTACCCATGTGGAAAATATTATGATTTGATTTTTGTTGTATTGTAAAGAAAGTATGTTTTGCTATGTTGCAAATAAAAGATGTTTATCTTAAGGAAAAAGTGACTTTTCAAATGCTATTGAAATTTCAAGGTATATATTATATACAAAAAAATGTTTTAGCCTAAATGGCGAGTACATATGCCACAACAAATGTTGTGTGCATGATTAAACGACTCACTAATGCTGAGCGCTTATTATCCACAATACCATTGTGTTACACTTGCCGGACATGTCGCAGACGGTAGACCGACTACCAAACGAGTCACAGGATGACTCACAGAGTACCCATGCAAACTTATGATATGAGTTTGAAATTGATTGGATCCATTGAGATCTTAAGATTTATGATGAAATTTGAGAATTTGAAATTACTATAAAACCATTGAACTGGGTTTGAATGATAATATGATTTATCAAATGAAAAAGCATCTTTCAAAATGAATTTACTCAAATCAAAAGGTTTTGATAACTTGTTTGACGGACACTAAGATGAACCCGAGTTGGAGTATGACTCCCCTTTCGTTTAGATCTCTTTATTGTATTTGAGAGACTATTAGTTGGTTGTTTAGGTTTAGACTATTTTAAGGATGTAATTTGAACTTGGACTTATTTCGATATGGTTGTAATTTTCCTTTATTTTAGACAGTTAAGACTTCCGTTATATTGCTTTGGTTGTGGTTCAAGTATTCTACTTGGACATTGGTTTATCCTTTAAGTAATCCCCTTTATTGTGTTGGCAAAAGCAAGCTTCCGCTTGATTAATACTAAATTCCAATTAGTCTTTGCCTTCATAATTTAGGGCGGTTACAGTTGGTATCAGAGCCAAGGTTTTGGAAGCTTGTCTAAAATATTTGGAAAATTAGATAACTAGTCTAACTTAGAGAAGTTGAAGTTTGGAGTAACCAATGAAAGTAATTACGAAATAAATTTTAATTAAGGATTATTGGTAAAGAAATGATTTAAGTTGTAAGTCTAACTTAAATCAAATAATTAACTAAGTACCATTAGTAAACTAGAAGTCTTAAAGGTTCTTAGTAAGCATGTGATGATCTAATTATGTGGCTAAGTTGCCTAAGCATGACGGTACATTAAGTTGAGGGTAAAGTCGTCATTAAAAGTGTTGGAATATCGAATGAGATGGAAATTGACAAGTTAGTAAGTTACTAAGTCAATAAGAATTAAGAAAGAGTGTTATGCATGTGCATACCTATTTGTCTTAAAGGCATAATTATTAATTAGTTATTACCTCATGGCATGAACCAAGAGGAAATCGGGGAAGGAATGGATCCCCAAGCTCAGCTGAATATCTTAACAGAGCAACTTAGAGTCATACCAGAGACCAATGCTCAATTAGTTCAGCTTATAGCTAACCAACATGCTAGTGTGGATGACGAGACTAAGTTCTACAAAAGGCTTGCTACACACAGGCCTAAGACCTACAATGGTGCTACAGATCCAGTTGTCCTTGAAGATTGGATAAATGAAACTGAGAAAATTCTTGAGGTGGTGAACTGCCCAGAAAATCTGAAGGTTAAACTTGCAACATTCTATTTGGTGGGACCTGCAGAGCTTTGGTGGAGAGCCCTAAAGGGTGTCTCGTCTGCCTCCACATCTGCTGGTGGAGCAATACAACCCACAAGTTGGAGATGGGAAGATTTCTTGAAGAAACTAAGAGAGAGGTTCTACCCAGCAGCTCTACAGAGACAAAAAGAATCAGAATTTCTCTACCTAAGGCAGCATTCTCTTAGCGTTACTGAATACGCTAACAAATTCTTAGAGTTGGCTCGATTTGCTCCAGACTATGTGCTTGATGAGAAGAAAAAGATGGATCATTTCTACAATGGTCTCAACTTCAGCTACCAAAAGTTGATGGGCCAATATGAGTCTTTTCAAGCTATGTATGAACATGCTGTGGAGAAAGAAATGGTCTGCAAGAGAGAGGAAGATATGAGGAAAAAGAGATCGGGTGGAGACCAGGGAGGTCAGAGCAAGAAGCCTAGAGCTGAGGGAAACTTCAAGGGAAATCAGAACCAAAACCCCAGAAACTTCCAGAACCAAAACCGCTTCAGCAGCAACAAAAACCCACAAAACTCCAATCCGTTAAAAAGTCAATTGTGCAACAGATGCAAGAAATGGCACTCAAAGGGAATCAACTGTGAGGGTAAAGCTGTGTGTCTGAATTGTGGAAAACCAGGTCATTTAGCTCGAGATTGTTGGGGCAAGAATCGAGGAAACCCTGGGAATGGTGGAGCACATTACTCAGGAAATCAGGGGAACCAGCGTAACAACTCTCAGCTCCGCCTTGAATATAAAGGCGGCAATAGAGCCTCATCTTCTGGAGGCCAAGGGAACCAACGCCCGGGAGGAGGAAAATTCTTTGCCATTACTGCAGCAGAGGAGCCTAACACCTTGGTTCCTAAAACAGAAGGTAAAGTCATTTCCGGATTACTGTTATTGCTTGGTAAGTCCGCCCGAGTCTTATTTGATTCCGGGGCCGACAAGTCTTATGTTTCTAAGTCATTCGTGAGATCTTTGAACTGTTCTGTTAATGTATGCCCTATAATGCATAGAGTTGATTTACCCGATGGATCAACGGTATCATGTAATACAAAGTTGATTGATTGCCCATTAGTGATCCAGGGTAAGGAGTTCCATGTAGACCTGATTGTATTTGACTTAGGAGGGTTTGATGTTATTCTGGGAATGGACTGGTTAGGTAAACATAGGGCAGTGATTGAGTGCTATGAGAGAAATATAAAGATTGGGAACAATCCAGGGGATCGAGTAGCTTTTAGTGATGGGACCATGCCTACTATTGAGCCGGAGATGATCGAGAGGCTTACCACCTTTCCAAAGAGAGGTGGGGAAGCCTATGTCTACCACATGAGCGAATCAACATACAAGGAGGTCGACTTAAGCCAGATCTTGATAGTGCGAGAATTTTCTAATGTATTCCCCGATGATCTACCTGGGTTACCTCCAAGGAGAGAGATTGATTTTCATATTGACTTAGTTCCGTGGTCAGCCAATCAAAGGCACGTATAGAATGGCACCACTTGAGTTGACGGAACTAAAAACCCAACTCGAGGAGTTGCAAGACAAAGGGTTTATCGACCGAGTGTATCACCATGGGAGCTCCGTGTTGTTTGTGAAGAAGAAAGATGGGTCTTTGAGGCTATGTATTGACTATCGAGCTGAATAAAATCACAATCAAGAACAAGTACCCACTTCCTAGAATCGATGATCTGTTTGACCGTTGAAAGGAGCGAGTTTTCTCTAAAATTGACCTGAGATCCGGTTACCATTAGTTGAGGATAGCGGAAGAAGACATACCTAAAAGCGCTTTTGCCGGTATGGGCACTATGAGTTTAGAGTGATGCGTTTGGGTTAACCAATGCCCCGCAGATTCATGGACTTGATGAATCGAACATTCCACGACTATCTTGATAAGTTTGTAGTGGTTTTCATTGATGATATCTTGGTGTACTCTAAGAACGAGAAAGATCATGAGGAGCACTTAAGATTGGTATTGACACGATTGAGGGAAAGAAGCTTTTATGGGAAGTTGAGCAAGTGTGAATTCTGGTTGGATCGAGTTGTCTTTTTAGGTCATGTAATCTCCAAAGATTTTAGGTCATGTAATGTTGATGGGTTTTCTAAGATAGCACTACGATCACCGGTTTGGTCAGAAGAATACCAAGTTTGTGTGGTCAAAAGTGCAAGATGCTTTCCTAGAATTGAAGAAGAGGTTGACAACGCTCCGGCTAGTATTGCCGAGGATGGGAAAGAGTTCACGTGATACAGTGATGCATCTTTAGAAGGCTTGGGTTGTGTACTCATGCAAGAGGGGAAGGTGATTGCCTACGCATCAAGACAATTGAGGCCAAATGAAAAGAACTACCCGGTGCACGATTTGGAATTAGCAGGAGTTATATTTGCCTTAAAAATTTGGAGGCATTATCTCTACGGCACTACTTGCAAGATCTACACCGATCACAAGAGTTTGACTTATCTGTTTACACAGAAAGAGCTTAACATGAGGAAGAGAAGGTGGCGGTGTTCTAAATGCTATGAGTACAACGCCGAGTCTACATGAGGAGATACGTGAGCTACAACAGTATGATGACTTCTTGTCCGAGTTGAAAATTGATATTGAAAAGGGTGCGGTTAAAGACTTCAGCATTGCTAAAGATGGGAGCATTCATCTAGAGGGAAGGTTATGCGTGCCCCAAGATCCTGAATTGATAGAGAAAATACTCAAGGAGGCACATTCGACTATGTATTCTGTCCACCCAGGACGGGATAAGATGCTAGCAGATCTAAAACAATACTTTTGGTGGATGAACATGAAGAAGGATGTCGAGGATTTCATAGCTCGATGTCTAGTATGTCAGCAAGTCAAGATTGACCATCAGCGCACTCCAAGGGAATTACTATCACTTCCTGTGCCTTAGTGGAAGTGGGAATCAGTGAGTATGGACTTTGTTGTGGGATTGCCACGTTCGAGAAGGGGAAACGATTCTATTTGGGTGATTGTTGATCGACTCACTAAGACTGCCAGATTTATTCCTGCTAAAGTAACTTGGAAAGCAAAACAACTAGCCGATGCTTATGTGAAAGAACTACTTAGACTACATGGTGTACCGAAGACAATAATTTCAGATCGGGATACAAAATTTGTGGCTCGATTTTGGAATGAGTTACAAAGGGCATTCGGCACAACCCTTAATTACAGCACTGCTTTTCACCCAGCTACAGATGGGCAGACAGAGAGAACCATCCAGACTCTAGAGGATATGCTTCGGGCATGTGCCCTTGATTTCCAATGTTCGTGGGAGGACATCTTACCATTGGTAGAATTCTCTTACAACAATAGTTACCAGAGTAGTATTGATATGGCTCCGTATGAGGCCTTGTATGGCCAAAGGTGTAGGACACCGCTTTGCTGGGACACCAGGAGGCCCAGCGTGGTTGTTGGACCAGAGATGATAAGAGAGACTGCAGAACAAGTCAGAATCATTAGAGATCGGATGAAGGCTGCCCAAGATCGACAGAAATCCTACGCAGATCGTAGGAGGAGGAAACTTGAGTTCCAAGTCGGTGAGAAGGTGTTCCTTAAAGTCTCGCCAACGAAGGGAGTCAAGAGGTTCGGAATGCAAGGGAAGCTTGATCCTCGGTACATTGGACCATACGAGGTTTTGCGCAGAGTTGGGGAAGTAGCTTATGAGTTAGCACTACCACCACAGTTAGCTAAGGTTCACAATGTGTTCCATGTATCACAACTGCGCCGGTATGTATTTGATCCATCACACATACTCCAGCATGAGCCGATTCAACTTGTTGAGAGCTTGCAGTATGAGGAGAAGCCTGTAAAGATCCTAGGTGGAGAGGTTAGAAAACTCCGTAGCCGCACGATTCCACTTGTGAAAGTGTTATGGAGTGGACAGGATGACGACAGTGCTACTTGGGAAAAAGAGGACGACATGTTAATTAGATACCCTTACTTAATTGAGTGATGTATTTATAGCCATTAGTTTGTGTTAGTTTCGAGGACGAAACTCTTGTAAGAAGGGAAGACTGAAACAGTCGCATTATTAATGAGATTTCATTAGTCATTTTTTTAGCGCCTAACTTTTTTTCTTTTAATATTTGTCATTCACTAATTAAAATTTAATTAGTGATGGTAGAGATTTGAAAATTTTCTACGATGATTAGAAACTTGTTAAATCGTAACGTGGTTATGAATCATAACAAGAAACGTAAACTTTGGAGGTAAAACTTAAAATTGAGCAACTACCGATAATAGTTCGAGAAAATTTTAATTATTACCCGAGCATATTATTTAACCATGATGGGAGTAAATTAAATATTTCATACACATATACAAGTGATTTTTAAACATGAAGTACAAGTTACATAACTTGTTACATGTACAATAATTTTTACCCAAACCTTAAACTATCTTAGATAAACCTTTCCTACACTATAATAGACCAAAATGAGACAAAAATCCCCCTCCAAAACAGCCCCAAACAGCAGCATATATGGCTGTCCCATACTCTTTGTTCACTTACATACACTACCTAAACACTCTACCCAAAACCCCCTTTTGTTCTAACCTAGATTATACATCATTACAAGCATGCAAGAGACTAATATTTGAAGCAACAACACTCTATTTTCTAAGTAAGAATTCAGCCATAAACACCCAACACATTGCTCCCAAGTTCATCCATGAACAAACACTAGCATCCTTCAAACATTCAACTACTAAAACACCTTCTTTTCTCATCAAATCTTCTTCAAAAACCCATCTAAAACTTATGAAAATTTATGTTTATAAACTCAAATATTCCATAAAAATAATCTTCATTTCAAGAGCTTTCCATAGACACCAAACTTGAAGAAATCCACCAAGCATAGAGTAAGTTATGATCATTTCTTTATTCCACTAGTTTTTGTTAAAACTTGTTCATGAAGAACACTCTTACATGAATCTTTCTATAAACTAAGATCATTTTAATATGGAAATTTTTGTATCTAAAACTAAGAAAATTATCACTTATAAAACCTCTATAAAAAAAAATCGATTATAATAGAAAGTAAAAGAAAAGAAAATGTTCTTTTCACAAACTTATATATTTTCTTACTTTAAAAATTTAAGTAAAATCATGAGACTTGATTAAGTATGTTGCTCAACATAATAAGTATACTCCAAATATGTTAAAATCATCACAAGTATTAGTTTAACAACTCCAACTAAGGAAAGTTAAGTGCATGTTAGAAATCCAAAATTATTATTGATTTTTGGATGAATGCAATATGTTTAGTTGAAGAGTTGGAGTTGAGGCTTGAAGGGTAAGGACCCGAAGTTGGAACCACTTCTAAGAACGCATCGGAGCTTACGTAGGAACTTACGAAATACTTATATAGGCTTGGAGTCGAGGTATGTCACATGGGTTGATTTTTAAAGGGTTTAAGAACAAGTTGGGAAAGTTTTGTATAAACTTGTTTTTTTTTTAAAAAAAATAAAATTCCCAAAGAGAAGTTCTTAAATCTTGAAAAATGATATCAAAATGATAATTTTGAGTATGCAATGATTTATTACACTACTTTGTGAAAGTAATTGTGATGGAAATGGTTTTATGGACTTAGAAAATATTTGAAATGCATTTTAAGAGTAATTTCCAGTAGCTATATGTTAAAATAATCTCTTGAATAATTTTGTTGAAATTTATTCGTTAAATCGATATTTTAATGGGTTTTAAGGTGTTAAATACTCTTATTATGAAATATGGTATTACATAAACTCTTGATCATCAAAAATAATTAATAAAATTATATTATAATGTCTCCAACAAGATTTGGCCTGAATATATTTAATTTGGAATTTTTCATGATTTTTTGAGTAATCGTTAAATTGTTTATCGGTAAATTGTTAAATAGTAAAATATAAAATAATTACTAAATGAAGACATATGGACTTGAAATTTTTGTCACATAGTTGTATGGACAGTAACTAAATTTGGTAAAATTTTGAGAGGATTTTGTTGACGTTTAAGGACCTTAATAAGTTTTACTCGGTTATTAATAATCGGTAAGTTATGAAACGGTAAAATACAAAATAAATACTAAATGACGTCTTTTGAGCATGAAAAGTTTATGAGACACTTATATAAACAGTATATACATGTCGAAAAATTTATATGGATTTTCGTGACCATATATGGACTAATAAATTTTATTCGGTTTATCGGTAAAATAACAATATTAATTACTAAAAATATCCCACACGGTTTTTAATGGTTATTTAAAATTTTATATTCCTTAAAATAGTTTCTGGAACATCATAAATGTTTTTATATTAATTTATTTGGACTTAAATAATTTTAAACCGATTTTATTGATTTATCGATAAAATGTCTATATAAAAAAATATAAAATATTATACATGACATTTATTAGTTAAAATGAGCTAATAAAAGTGTTATATGACTTCTAGAACTTTATTAAAATTTTATTAAGCTAATTATTGATTATTTACTAATTTATCAAATTAATAAATATTGCTTAATTATTTAAAGGTGTAATATTGTTAATTAAATTTGAGTAAAAATAGACCTATATCAAAAACTTATAATTTTGTTAGTAACCTACTGCCTCATAGTATAAAAAAAGTTTTACTTAGATGGCTTATAATTTTTTATGGACTTAAAATACCATTTAAATAATGGTAAATACCTAAATCGTCGAAAATAATCATAAAATCATTATAAGTGGCATAACCAATCATAATCTGATGGGACAACCTTAAACTCATTTTAATTAAGGTATTATAATGACTTGATTAATTTGAGCCTTGTTGGAGAATTAATATGTATTTTTGTAAATCAATTATCGATTTTATTATCGGCAAAACTATTTCGTATTTAAGGAAATAGTGTTTTATGAAATCTTTTGCCATAATGATTTTAAAGACTTATGAACTATATCATAGTTATTTTGAATTAATTTCAAAACTCTTTGATTGAAACTAAACATTTTAGTGGTTTCCTTGAAAAATCGTCTTGAATTTTTAATCACTTTTTGTAGCGATGCTTTTCCACACATGCTAGTGATGCCCCAATATAATACAAAGGTTATGTTTGATGATATGATTATGCTAAGCATGTTTTACCCATGTGGGAAATATTATGATTTGATTTTTGTTGTATTGTAAAGAAAGTATGTTTTGCTATGTTGCAAATAAAAGATGTTTATCTTAAGGAAAAAGTGACTTTTCAAATGCTATTGAAATTTCAAGGTATATATTATATACAAAAAAATGTTTTAGCCTAAATGGTGAGTACATATGCCACAACAAATATTGTGTGCATGATTAAACGGCTCACCAATGCTGAGCGCTTATTATCCACAATACCATTGTGTTACACTTGCCGGACATGTCGCGGACGGTAGACCGACTACCAAACGAGTCACAGGATGACTCACAGAGTACCCATGCAAACTTATGATATGAGTTTGAAATTGATTGGATCCATTGAGATCTTAAGATTTATGATGAAATTTGAGAATTTGAAATTACTATAAAACCATTGAACTGGGTTTGAATGATAATATGATTTATCAAATGAAAAAGCATCTTTCAAAATGAATTTACTCAAATCAAAAGGTTTTGATAACTTGTTTGACGGACACTAGTGTGTTTATACTCAGCCTTTTTGCTGATACTATGCTTTGTATGTTTTTCCAATGGTTTTGTTTTTAGAGTAAACCCCTATGGCACCTCGACGAAGAATGGATATACGAGCAGAAGATGAACCCGAGTTGGAGTATGACTCCCCTTTCGTTTAGATCTCTTTATTGTATTTGAGAGACTATTAGTTGGTTGTTTAGGTTTGGACTATTTTAAGGATGTAATTTGAACTTGGACTTATTTCGATATGGTTGTAATTTTCTTTTATTTTAGACAGTTAAGACTTTCGTTATATTGCTTTGGTTGTGGTTCAAGTATTCTACTTGGACATTGGTTTATCCTTTAAGCATTCCCCTTTATTGTGTTGGCAAAAGCAAGCTTCCGCTTGATTAATACTAAATTTCAATTAGTCTTTGCCTTCATAATTCCGGGCGGTTACACCACATTTTTAACAAAATACACATAAATCAAAATAATTAACAAATTAATAACATAAACTTGAAAAATATCAAATTTACAAACAACAACTTCACATAAGTAAAATTAAAATTACCTTGATATGAAGTAGATGATAATTTTATGCCCTCAAAGTGAAGATTAGTTACCTACAATGGAATAATAGAAAAAATTAGTTCACAACTATTTTTACAAAAAATGTTAAAATAAACCATAAGAATGCCCAACAATGGTGTTTTAAGAAAGTGGGAAAAACCTAAGTAATTGAAGCTTGAATTTTCGGATGAATAGAAAAATCAACTGAAAATGTCGAGGGTTTTTGAATCCGAAGATGCAAGTTTCTTGAACAATTCGTGGGTTGTGAAAATGACGTGAAGAAGAAGAAGTAGTAAGAAGTAATGAGATGAAGAAGAAGCAACAAGAAGTAATGAGATGAAGAAGCCGCAAGAAGAAGAGCATAAAAAATGTCGTGGGTTTTAAGGCAATAGTACAATATCAATGAGATGAAGAAGAAGTATAGTATGCATTACTACTTAAGGCGCGAATTTTGCAAAAATAATTTAAAGGAGGGCAAAAGTTGTGGTTCTCAAAAAACCGAAGCATATAACACATTATATGCTGCGGTTTTTTAAGAATCGCAGCATATACTCTTATTTTCCCCCCCTTTTTTTCAATCGATTCTATGTTGCATCTACAAAGAACCAAAGCATTTGTCACGCAACATATGATTTTTTTTTCCGATAGTGATAGTACACTTTTGGTTATCCTATTAATAATTGTCAACAAAGTATCGGAGGAGAAAAGGTAAATCACATACAAACCCAAAGGAGGTTTACTACTAAAATAAATTGTTGGTAGCAGGAGTTACTCCTCAAGTTTATCAAGTGGCATAACTCCTTCTTTCCGATGTGGGATAATAATAAAGGGAGGAATTCTTGTATGCGGCGGTCCTTAAATTAGGACCAACCGACACATACATGTGATCTGTTTTAAGGCTTATGTGATCACAAATCTATGATCACTTCTAAGGCTTATGTGATCACTTTTTACTATTATAAGTGATTACTTTAAAAGATTATTTGATTGTTTTTAAGGCATTTATGATTACTTTTAAGAGCCAATGTGATCATTTTTAATTTACTGTGTTACTTTTAAAGCATATATAATCACTTTTAAGGTTTATGTGATCACTTTTAAAGCATGAATGATCACTTTGATTATTATAATTGATTACTTTTAAAGGAACTTTTTTTAAGCTTATTCTTAAAATATTTGGAGAAATAAGAGTTCCCCCAAACTATTTGGAAAAATAAGCTTATGGCCTGTTCGCTGTTACTAACAGCGAACTGATACCTTATGGGCTGGGGGCTGGGTTTTGGGAAGACTTTTGGTTTTTTGATTTGTTCGCTGTTAGTAACAACAAACAGATGTGGGTGTGCATTTCTCAAAGCTTGCATGTAACGTGGGAGACGCTCATATGACTCTTCCCAACTACCATATATCTCTGTGATTGCAGCTTAATTTCCAGTCCATGCTTTGAAGTAACTAATGGTGTGATGGTACGTTGTGATTACCATCTCAATGATCACACCAACCTTAAGAGTTAGATCCACCCAAACACATTCTTTTATACAATGACCAATAATGGCAGAATTCAAATGGTGTGCACCCAAGCTATGTTTGTCACTAACACAAGTAGATGTATGTGGACCTTTATAAGTCACTATGGTCCATAAAGATACAACACCATTCTTTTGGCGAGCACGAAGTTTCCAACCATAAGAACTGGGACACACTAAATCAAGCACACTCTTGTTAGATGTTCGACAAGTATATGATTGATTAGCCTTGATGCAATAACTCTTCACCGCTTCAATCAAAATTTTCTTTCTCGAAAACTCCATACCCTTAACAAAGTCATCTCCCTCAAGAATACATAAGTTTTGAGCCCCTATAGTCCAATCACCTCTTTCTATATTCTCTTCTAACTGATCATAAAAAGGAACAAAAGACGATGTGATCTGTGTAGGTTGTACATTGTCACCTGCATTAAGTAATTGTAACTGTTGTTCATGTTCAACCTCTTCATCGTTCCCTGCTCCCTCATTACTCAGATCATCTTCATCATAATCTCCCTCATCATTCAAACCATCACCTTCATAATCTCCCTCATCATAGTCAAGCCCTTTATCATTACTTACTCTCTCATTATCAAGATAAGTTTCGTCTTCATTGGAAACATATTGTTGAATAGAGTTATGGTATTGTGGGCTAGAACTTGATTCAGTTATGACATTATGAGTTTGCTTAGAGGTAAGCGATATAGGAGTGAACATTTGGGAAGGAGGGCGATCAAATTGAGATAAAGGCTCCATCATTCCAATGAATGTTGCATGATTGGAGCCGAATTGAAGGGACATTTTCATTGAAATTCATAGGTACTTGTGTTCAATATATATCTCCGTACTAGTACACCCCAAATTCCTAACAACAGCCCATAAAACAGTCATTGAGTACTATTTCATTTTTAGTCTTAATTTTACCATATGTTTATCAAAGCATATGTGATCACTTTTAAGGCTTATGTGATCACTTTTAAAGAATGTGTGATCACTTTGACTATTATAAGTGATTACTTTTAGGGAAATTATCAATGGTACCCCTAAGGTATGGGTTATTCTCAATGGTTCCCACGAGTTTTTTTTCCATGCGGTAATGACAACCGTGACATTATGATATTTTTTTTTCTGTTAACTCACCATCAAATTTTGAATCTAACCTAACCATAGTTAGTTTGTTTTTGTTTATATACCCAGGTTACTTCCCTCTTCACTCTCTTCTTTCTTCTCCTTCCATGGTAGCTTCCTCTAGAAACTCATTTTTTGTGGCAAATTTTATTCAGGTACAACCAAAAGACAACAGACAATCCTAATGTTAACTCCATTCAAGTTGGTGATAGCTGGATAAGGTTGAAGAAATGCGACTGTGACCCATCTAAGTTTTATGATGTTAGGGTTTCCGGTTCAGTTATCAATCTTGGAAGAATCTAAAGCCAAGGATTTGAATGGGGCTATTCTTATGATTTGAAGGAAAATCTTTATGAAGCTGCACTTCCAGAGGTTCAAGGGCCTTCTCCTGCTGTCATGAATGAAGAATAATTTAATAAACTGAAATATACCGTTTTAGGGTTATCCAATAAGGCTGATGAATTACATAGGGTTGTTGATTTCATGAAATATTTTGTAATGTTTTTCCTGTTGTTCTTGGTTGTTGCCATTGTTAAGCCCTAATTCTTATCTATGTATTGTAAACTAATGAAATCTTAACTTAGGGCTATGGTATTATGTAATCTTAATTTCATTATTAAAGCTAATGAAATGGTATTTATATGAAAATGTTCCTTCTTCTTAAATCTCATTCCTAAATGTAGATTAGAATGCATACTGAACTGTGTAGCTATATTACATAACATAGAATGACTAAGTTCAAATTCATACAAAAGTTGGTTAAGTTGTTCTCTAACTATAAGCATATATAATACATATAAAAGAGGATTATCCTATTTAGTTCAAAAGTTACTGATTACAATTCAATACAAGAAGAACATTCAATTAGCTTTGCCCTTTCCCTTCTTTGATGCCTTCATCTTTTGTACTACCTCTTTGTCTCTACTATTGGGTTAAGCTTCATGGTTTTGTCTTTGTTGATCCTCCTTTACAAGTGGACTTGTTGTGACCAAACCTCGCACTTTCCACACTTAATAGTCTTGGTCCTCTTCTTTCCTCTCCTCATCATCACTTCTATCCTGTTCCTCAAGGTCTTCCAACTCTCTTTTTAATCCAGGGTACTATGGTAGGATGCTCCAAGTGGCCATTTTTCTTGATCGGGGATGGGCTTAATGCTTTGACCATAGGCCAACTTGTACTTCTCAACTAAGTACCATTCATGAACAAATCTCTGCATAAGGCCCTCATGAAGAATAGCTCGCATTGCGTCTTACATGGTATGCTAGTGAGTGCCAATTGCAAGGCATATGTGTTGGTTCAAACTCACTAGTCTTGATTTGCCCTCCATCCTTCATACTCTCATGCACTAGACAAAGAAGCTTTAGGACCTCTTTCTAGGGCGAGTCAAAATTAGACAACGGCGTCCGCACGACGGATGAACCCGTGCGGCAGACGCCGGGCCGTAGGAAGCATCAGGTCGGGTTCCGTCCATCCATTCTAAACCCGGAAAATTAGGTGTTGGACCGATTGGACCGTCTAAAATAGTCGATGCACTTTCGCCATTAAAGCTTCATGAAACTTTATTTATCGTCTATGTCATACTAACAACAACTAGAAAATCAAATGTTGATGATCATGATGATCATGAAATTGGGTCATTATGTAAATGTGTTGGGAAGATTTGTATGGTAGATATTATTTGTTTTCATTGTAGGGAAGATAATTTAAATATTCCTTTTGCTCTGCTTTCCCCTGTTTCTGCCATTTTCAGTCATCATTCTCATTTCATCAAGCATGTGGCAGGATCCTTCTACTGGGTATGTTTTTATAATTTTTGATGTTTTTGTTTTTGGGAAATTCTACCTGGTAAGCACCAGGTATAGTGAAACGCCCACTATAACTATTCTTGTTTGCCATTCTACCAAATAGCCCTGAATTATAGCAAAAAGATCTACAGTAACAATAATGGTTAAAAAAACGTTATTAAATCGTTAAGTTGTGAAATAACGCATTTGCCCTTGTTTAATTTCTTAACTTTCCTTCTCTTTTAATCGTATTTATGTCCTCTTTTTGAATGCTCTCCCCTGTCATGTTACATCCCATCATCATAATAACCTTACTCCATCTTCTTCCTCGATTCTAAACCTAAAACCTTTGCTCTTCTTCGTTCTGATCTTTTGAGTTCTAAAGTTTGAAGGCGATTTTCAGGTAAGTTTTCTCTCCTCTTTTCTTCTTTTCGTTCCTCTGTTTTGGTTGTTTTTTTTAGGTTTTTAATTTTTGTTTTATTCTTCTGCATAATTGGGCTTTTAATCGTACGTAGGGTTTTTTGGGCTTTTAATCGTACGTTAAAGATAGGGAGACACTTTTTAGACTTCATTTTGGATTGGGAAGCAGAGTGTGTATAAGGTGGAAAGGAAATGCCTTTACAACCTAGGTTTTATTACATGTATAACAATGAGGTGCAATGGCTAGATTAGGATGATGATTTGTTTAAGATGTTTTAGAATGGATGATGATATGTTATCGAGGTTGAAGTAGAGACCAAATTGTTAAACTCTGTTAGGAGTTTGAAGAAGTTGAGGATCGCGATCAACCACGACCCTTGAATGTTAAACTCACAAGAACCATTGAATTATCCATTACCGATCCGGGCCCTGCGTAAAGGGGGACCCCATCACCAAAATAAACCCCCAGTCCCAACAACCAACCCCTCGAGACACAACAAAGTAAATAATTTCATTTCTTAGCAAGCAC
Organism: Amaranthus cruentus; assembly: GCA_019425755.1. NCBI lineage: Eukaryota > Viridiplantae > Streptophyta > Magnoliopsida > Caryophyllales > Amaranthaceae > Amaranthus > Amaranthus cruentus. The sequence continues at coordinate 4,026,765 of CM033466.1, forward strand.
CCAGGGAGAAGTCCAAAAGGGTTAATGTCCCAAACACGAACCTGTTTGGGTGAGTATAATGAACAACATGATGTTGGGTTATGAATGCACAGAGTACTGGAATGACATGGGTGTGTGTCTTCACTTGTGAAAGGGAAATAAAGACAGAAGGGGAAAAAAAAAATCACCTTTGAAGAACAAATCCCTTGGAAACCAAATCTCTAGTGAAGAGAGTTGATGTTCCTATAACACGTGGAAAGAGTAATTGTCCCACCAAAAATGCCCATCTCACCAAAAGAGGGGTTTTGTGAAGGAAGTAAAGAGAAAGCTAAAGACAAGGGGAAAAGGAGGAGTGAGGAGTGATTAAGGGGGTGGATATTCTAATGATGATGATTCCCCCACCCTGATTCTTGTGGATGATGATGGTGCATTTAAAAAATTTTTTCGTTTTTGGGTGGTGGATTAAATTTTTATAATTATTTATCACCCCAAATTGACCCCCTTTTCAACCCTTTGGTGATGATTTGGGGGATGTTAACT
>CM033466.1:4027783-4080283 GCA_019425755.1 Amaranthus cruentus
GCCCCAATATAATACAAAGGTTATGTTTGATGATATGATTATGCTGCATGTTTTCCCATGTGGGAAATATTATGATTTGTTTTGTTGTATTGTAAAGAAAGTATGTTTTGCTATGTTGCAAATAAAATATGTTTATCTTAAGGAAAAAGTGACTTTTCAAATGCTATTGAAATTTCAATGTATATATTATATACAAAAAATTGTTTTATCCTAAATGGAGTACATATGCCACAACAAATATTGTGTGCATGATTAAACGTCACCAATGCCGATGGCTTTATTATCCACAATACCATTGTGTTACACTTGCCGACATGTCGCTGACGGTGAATGACTACCAAACGAGTCACAGGATGACTCACAGAGTACCCATGCAAACTTATGATATGAGTTTGAAATTGATTGGATCCATTGAGATCTTAAGATTTATGATGAAATTTGAGAATTTGAAATTACTATAAAACCATTGAACTGGGTTTGAATGATAATATGATTTATCAAATGAAAAAGCATCTTTCAAAATGAATTTACTCAAATCAAAAGGTTTTGATAACTTGTTTGACGGACACTAGTGTGTTTATACTCGGCTTACTGGATACTATGCTTTGTATGTTTTCCAATGGTTTTGTTTTTAGAGTAAACCCCTATGGCACCTCGTCAAGAATGGATATATGAGGTAAGATGAACCCGGTTGAGTATGACTCTTTCGTTTAGATCTCTTTATTGTATTTGAGAGACTATTAGTTGGTTGTTTAGGTTTGGACTATTTTAAGGATGTAATTAAATTTCAATTAGTCTTTGCCTTCATAATTCCGGGCGGTTACACCACATTTTTAACAAAATACACATAAATCAAAATAATTAACAAATTAATAACATAAACTTGAAAAATATCAAATTTACAAACAACAACTTCACATAAGTAAAATTAAAATTACCTTGATATGAAGTAGATGATAATTTTATGCCCTCAAAGTAAGATTAGTTACCTACAATGGAATAATAGAAAAAATTAGTTCACAACTATTTTTACAAAAAATGTTAAAATAAACCATAAGAATGCCCAACAATGGTGTTTTAAGAAAGTGGGAAAAACCTAAGTAATTGAAGCTTGAATTTTCGGATGAATAGAAAAATCAACTGAAAATGTCGAGGGTTTTTGAATCCGAAGATGCAAGTTTCTTGAACAATTCGGGGTAAAAAATGAGATAAGAAGAACAACAGAAGTAATGAGATGAAGAAGCCGCAAGAAGAAGAGCATAAAAAATGTCGTGGGTTTTAAGGCAATAGTACAATATCAATGAGATGAAGAAGAAGATAGTATGCATTTTTCTTGAACAATTCGTGGGTTGTGAAAATGACTGAAGGTTTTGAGGTTGTCGTACTTAATGAATTTTGCAAAATAATTTAAAGGAGGGCAAAAAGTTGTGGTTCTCAAAACCGGCATATAAACAATTATATTTTCGTGTTTTAAGAATCGCGAAAAATACTTTATTTTCCCCCCCTTTTTTTCAATCGATTCTATGTTGCATCTACAAAGAACCAAAGCATTTGTCACGCAACATATGATTATTTTTTCCGATAGTGATAGTACACTTTTGTTATCCTATTAATAATTGTCAACAAAGTATGGAGGAGAAAAAAGGTAAATCACATACAAACCCAAAGGAGGTTTACTACTAAAATAAATTGTTGGTAGCGGAGTTACCCTCAAGTTTATCAATGGCATAACCCTTCTTTCGATGTGGGATAATAATAAAGGAGGAATTCTTGTATGTTGGTCCAAATTAGGACCACAACCCATACATTGATCGTTTTGGCTTATGTGATCACAAATCATGATCACTTCAAGGCTTATGTGATCACTTTATATATAAGTGATTACTTTAAAAGATTATTTGATTGTTTTTAAGGCATTTATGATTACTTTTAAGAGCCAATGTGATCATTTTAATTCTTCGGTTACTTTTAAAGCATATATAATCACTTTTTAAGGTTTATGTGATCACTTTAAAGCATGAATGATCACTTTGATTATTATAATTGATTACTTTTAAAGGAACTTTTTAAAGCTTATTCTTAAAATATTTGGAGAAATAAGAGTTCCCCAAACTATTTGGAAAAATAGCTTATGAATTTGTTACTCTACTATATAAATTTTGAATTTTGGGTTTTGGAAGACTTTTGGTTTTTGATTTGTTAATGTTAGTAACAACAAACAGATGTGGGTGTGCATTTCAAAAGCTTGCATGTAACGTGGAGAGCGCCATATGACTCTTCCCACTACCATATATCTCTGATTGCGCTAATTTCCAGTCCATGCTTTGAAGTAACTAATGGTGTGATGGTACGTTGTGATTACCATCTCAATGATCACACCAACCTTAAGAGTTAGATCCACCCAAACACATTCTTTTATACAATGACCAATAATGGCAGAATTCAAATGGTGTGCACCAAGCATGTTTGTCACTAACACAAGTGATGTAGCTGGACCTTTATAAGTCACTATGGTCCATAAAGATACAACACCATTCTTTAGGCGACACGAAGTTTCCAACATAAGAACGGGACACACTAAATCAAGCACACTCTTTGTTAGATGTTCACAAGTATATGATTGATTAGCCTTGATGCAATAACTCTTCACCGCCAATCAAAATTTTCTTTCTCGAAACTCCATACACTTAACAAAGTCATCTCCCTCAAGAATACATAAGTTTTGAGCCCTATAGTCCAATCACCTCTTTCTATATTCTCTCTAACGATCATAAAAGGAACAAAAGACTGATGTGATCTGTAGGTTGTACATTGTCACGCGATTAAGTAATTGTAGACTGTTCATGTTCAACCTCTTCATCGTTCCCTGCCCCTCATTACTTTCGGATCATCTTCATCATAATCTCCTCATCATTCAAACCATCACCTTCATAATCTCCTCATCATAGTCAAGCCCTTTATCATTACTTACTCTCTATTATCAAGATAAGTTTAGTCTTCATGGAAACATATTGTTGAATAGAAGTATGGTAGTGGGCTGGAACTTGATCCGGTTATGACATTATGAGTTTGCTAGAGGTAGCGATATAGGAGTGAACATTTGGGAAGGAGGGCGATCAAATTGAGATAAAGGCTCCATCATTCCAATGAATGTTGCATGATTGGAGCCGAATTGAAGGGACATTTTCATTGAAATTCATAGGTACTTGTGTTCAATATATATCTCCGTACTAGTACACCCCAAATTCCTAACAAGCCCATATAAAGCGATCTATTGAGTACTATTTCATTTTAGTCTTAATTTTACCATATGTTTATCAAAGCATATGTGATCACTTTTAAGGCTTATGTGATCACTTTTAAAGAATGTGTGATCACTTTGACTATTATAAGTGATTACTTTTAGGGAAATTATCAATGGTACCCCTAAGGTATGGGTTATTCTCAATGGTTCCTACGAGTTTTTCCATGCTGTAATGACAACTCGTGACATTATGATATTTTTTTCGTAACTCACCATCAAATTTTGAATCTAACCTAACCATAGTTAGTTTGTTTTTGTTTATATACCCAAGTTACTTCCCTCTTCACTCTCTTCTTTCTTCTCCTTCCATGGTAGCTTCCTCTAGAAACTCATTTTTTGTGCAATTTTATTCGTGTACAACCAAAAGACAACATGCAACTCTAATGTTAACTCCATTCAAGTTGGTGATACCGGATAAGGTTGAAGAAATGCATCCGGACCCATCTAAGTTTTATGATGTTAGGGTTTCCTGTCAGCTTATCAATCTTGGAAGAATCTAAAGCCAAAGGATTTGAATGGGGCTATTCTTATGATTTGAAGGAAAATCTTTATGGCCGCACTTCGGAGGTTCGGGCCTTCTCTCCTGCCATGAATGAAGAATAATTTAATAAACTGAAATATACCGTTTTAGGGTTATCCAATAAGGCTGATGAATTACATAGGGTTGTTGATTTCATGAAATATTTTGTAATGTTTTTCCTGTTGTTCTTGGTTGTTGCCATTGTTAAGCCCTAATTCTTATCTATGTATTGTAAACTAATGAAATCTTAACTTAGGGCTATGGTATTATGTAATCTTAATTTCATTATTAAAGCTAATGAAATGGTATTTATATGAAAATGTTCCTTCTTCTTAAATCTCATTCCTAAATGTAGATTAGAATGCATACTGAACTGTGTAGCTATATTACATAACATAGAATGACTAAGTTCAAATTCATACAAAAGTTGGTTAAGTTGTTCTCTAACTATAAGCATATATAATACATATAAAAGAGGATTATCCTATTTAGTTCAAAAGTTACTAGTTACAATTACAATACAGTAAGAACATTCAATTAGCTTTGCCCTTTCCCTTCTTTGATGCCTTCATCTTTGGCACTGACCTCTTTGTCCTACTATTGGAAGTTGAAGCTTCATCAGTTTTTGTTTCTTTGTTGATCCTCCTTTACAAGTGGACTTGTTGTGACCAAACCCTGCGCACTTTCCACACTTAATAGTCTTGGTCCTCTTTCCTTTCCTCTCCTCATCATCACTTCTCATCCTGTTCCTACAAGGTCTTCCAACTCCTCTTTTAATCACAAGGGGTACTATGGTAGGATGCTCTGAAGCTGGCCATTTTTCTTGATCAGGGATGGGCTTAATGCTTTGACCATAGGCCAACTTGTACTTCTCAACTAAGTACCATTCATGAACAAATCTCTGTGCATCAAGGCCCTCATGAAGAATAGCTCGCATTGCATGCTTACATGGTATGCTAGTGAGTTGCCACACATTGCAAAGGCATATGTGTTGGTTCAAACTCACTGTTAGTGCTGATTTGCCCTCCATCACTTCATACTCTCATGCACTAGACAAGAAAGCCTTGTAGGACCTACTGCTAGGGCAGTGCAAAATTAGACCGAACCGGCGGTCCAGACCTGACCCGGATGAACCCAGACTGGAACCGTCTTGGACCGGAAGCATCAGGTCGGGTTCCGGTCCGGTCCATTCTAAACCCGGAAAATTCAGGGTCGTTGGACCGGTTAGGACCAGTTAACAATAGCTGATGCACTTTCTGCCATTAAAGCTTCATAAGGAAACTTTATTTCTGTCTGGTCTTGTAATCATACTAACAACAACTAGAAAATCAAATGTTGATGATCATGATGATCATGAAATTGGGTCATTATGTAAATGTGTTGGGAAGATTTGTATGGTAGATATTATTTGTTTTCATTGTAGGGAAGATAATTTAAATATTCCTTTTGCTCTGCTTTCCCCTGTTTCTGCCATTTTCAGTCATCATTCTCATTTCATCAAGCATGTGGCAGGATCCTTCTACTGGGTATGTTTTTATAATTTTTGATGTTTTTGTTTTTGGGAAATTCTACCTGGTAAGCACCAGGTATAGTGAAACGCCCACTATAACTATTCTTGTTTGCCATTCTACCAAATAGCCCTGAATTATAGCAAAAAGATCTACAAGAATAATAGGTTAAAAACGTTATTAAATCGTAAGTTGTGAAATAACGCATTTGCCCTTGTTTAATTTCTTAACTTTCCTTTCTTTAATCAGTATTTATGTCCTTTTTTGAATGCTCTCCCCTGTCATGTTACATCCCATCATCATAATAACCTTACTCCATCTTCTTCCTCATTCTAAACCTAAAACCTTTGCTCTTCTTCGCTCGATCTTTTGAGTTCTAAAGTTTAAAGGGCCATTTTCGGTAAGTTTTCTCCTCTTTTCTTCTTTTCGTCCTCTGTTTTGGTGTTTTTTAGGTTTTTAATTTTGTTTTATTCTTCCTCATAATGGGCTTTTAATCGATCGTAGGGTTTTTTAATCTTTGTACTGTTTTGTTGTGGTTTGAGTAGTTGGTTTTCACGCACCATATAGGGGTTTTATTAATTTAGGGTCATTTGGTTTTTGTTTTAAAAATGGATGAACGCTGGTTCTGATTTCAATGGAAGGAGTTAATCCAAGACTTTATTGTTTATGATAAAGATAGGGGAGACACTTTTAAACTTCATTTTGATTAGCGAGTGTGTATAAGGTGGAAAAAGGAAATGCCTTTACAACCTAGGGTTTTATTACATGTATAAAAAATGAGGTAATGGCTAGATTAGGATGATGATTTGTTTAAGATGTTTTAGAATGGATGATGATATGTTATCTAGGTCAAGTAGAGACCAAATTGTTAAACTCTGTTAGGAGTTTAAGTTCGGATCCGATCAACCCAACCCTTGAATGTTAAACTACAAGAACCTATTAATTATCCATTCTGATCGGCCCTGCGAAAGGGTGAGCCCGATCACCACCAAATGAACCCCTAGTGCCAACAATCCCAGAACTACCCTGAGACACAACAAAGTAAATCAATTTCATTTCTTAGCAAGCTACCCATTAGGAGAAGTCCTAGGTTTAATGTCCCTACAACACAGCAACCTGTTGTAGGTGAGTATAATGAGGAGCAACATGATGTTGGAGTTATGAATGCAACAGAGTACAAATGGAATGACATGGAGTGTGTGTCTTCACTTGTGAAGGCAAATAAAGACAGTAAGGGCAAGAAAAAATCACCTTTGAAGAACAAATCCCCTGTGAAGACCAAATCTCTAGTGAAGAGAGTTGATGTTCCTATAACACAGCCTGTGGAAAGAGTAATTGTCCCACCAAAAAAATGCCACGATCTACAGCCAAAAGAAAGGGTGTTTTTGTGAAGGAAGTAAGAGAGAAAGCTAAAGACAAGGGCAAAAGGAAGAGAGTGAGGGTTAGTGATCAATTAATGGAGGATATAGTTGATGATTCTAATGATGATGATTACCAGCCATCATCTACTGATTCTTCTGATGTTGATGATGATGGCTGCATTGATGATGATATATCAGTTGTGGATGGTGATGATATAGGATATGTAGGTGATAATGGATGATGATTATCACCCATATTAAGACCCAATTTGTGCTAACCCTTTGGATGATGATTTGGATGATGTTAACTACATTCAAAGGGTCTTTAGAAATGGGAAAATGTATGTTGATCAAGGATGGGGAAACATCAGGTTGCTACCTTGGCAACTGTTTGTGGATAAAAAAACACTTGAGGGATGTTGAGAGAGACTATACAATACAAAATGGGTTTGAATACATTGTTGACAGGGCAAGCAATAGATACTACACTTTTAAGTGTTTGGACATCAATTGTAGGTGGAGACTGCATGCTAGTAGACTACCAGATGGCATAACATGGGCCATCAAAAAATTAATTCTCCTAAACATACTTGTAGGGGCATAGATGCTCATAATTGTTTGGTATCAAGTAAATGGGCTGCTAATAAGTTGATAGAGGACATAAGGGCAAACAATGACATATCTGACAAGTGTTTGAATGAGCTACTAGAGGCAAGGTATGGGATTACTTTGAAGACAAGTATTGTATTCAAGACGAGAAAACTTGCACTGAAACAAATTAATGGAGGTCATGATGAGAGTTATGCATCTTTGCCTGGATATGTGGACATGATCAAAGAAAAAAACCCAGGATCATCTGCATATTGTGCATGGCATAGGGAGGAGGCAGTTGATAGACCACTGACCTTTACTAGTATTTCTATTGCATTTAGTGCTGGTGTAACTGGTTTGATTGGGGGTTGTAGAAGTTTTATAGGGGTGGATGGTGCACACCTTAATGGTTTATGGAGGCACTTTACTATCGGCTATAGCATTGGATGGTAATAATCAACTTTTCCCTGTTGCATGGGCAATAGTATCTGGTGAGGATCAAGAAACATGGAAGTTCTTTGTATGGCATTTGAAGAATATGTTGAAGGACAGTGGGAGGGGGGATAATTGGACAATAATTTCAGACAGACAAAAGGTAAACATGATTCACATTTATTATGGCAAGTGCATATTTTACTTGATTGTTTAACTGGATAATTGTTTTTGTATTATGTGCTAGGGCAATGAGATTGCTTTGAATGAGTTATGGCCCAAAGCTGGTAGAAGGTATTGCTGTAAACACTTATCAGCTAATTGGAAGAAGCAATTCCCTGGAGCAGTGTTTATGCTATGTTCTAGAGGGCTGCAAATGCTTCTTCAAACTTCAAGTTCAGAAAGGCAATGGAGGCAATCGATGGAGCTGATCCAAAAGCAAGGGAATGGTTGGCAGACATTGGTGATCAATCCAGGTGGAGCAAACATGCATTTGATCCAACAGTTGGCAGACATTGGTGATCAATCCAGGTGGAGCAAACATGCATTTAATGCAACACTTGGTGTGGACAGGAGCAAACCTGTTTTGACTTTGCTTGAAGGTGAGCACTTACCTAACTATGAACAATATCATCAAGAATTGTAGGTCTAAACATTTTCTGATTTTTGAACAGGTATTAGAAGAGTCACCATGATGCGTATGGCTACAAGAAAGGAAAGGAGTGAGCATTGGAATGATGAAGATGTATGTCCAAACATATGTACTAGAGTCCAAACACTGATTTCTGACTCTAGGACATGTAAGGCATACAAATCAGGGGATTGATATTATGAAGTGAGAGATGGTAAGTCTATATTACCAGTTAGCCTAACTAAGAGGACATGTTTGTGCAATGCTTGGCAAATCACAAGCATTCCATGTAAACATGCTGTGAGGGCTATACTGCATTCAGATCAAGATCCACTCAAATTTTGTAGTGAGTGGTATAGTTGTAAGAGATACAAAGAGGCATACAAGCACACCATTAGGACCATTCAAGACACAGACCATTGGCCAGAAAGGGAAGGTCCTGTGATAAAGCCCCCTCCATTGAAGAGAAGTATTGGAAGACCTGCTAGGAATAAGAAAAGGGTAGCTGATGAGGACAGAAAGGGGAAGAGGTCTACAATAGTGAAGTGCAGTAGGTGCAAGGAGTATGGGCATAACATGAAAACTTGCAAGGGAGGATTGACAACAAAGGAAAAGAGAAAGAAGACAACAATTCCCACTCCATCGTCACAACCTACTGAGCCTATAAAAAGAACTAGACCAGTCACAAGGGCATTCTCATCTCGGCCTGTTATTAGGGGTTAAGCAAAGTACTGCTTCTTTTAGTTGTATATGTATGATATTATTATGGTATGCTTTTAGTACGAAAACAATATGTTTTTGTTGTTGATGTAAGAAAATAGTATGTCAGGTATGCTTCTGGGGTTGTATGTTTTTTGGGGTTTGTATGTAAGAAAACAGTATGTCATGAATTTGGTTATATGAATTTGGGGAAGAAATGAATAAATGCTTTTGCAACATATTTTGAACATCATAACACTGCTTCATTCAAATCCATTGCAACATAATATTACAAGAAGAAGATACGTCCTGAACAAGCTTTACATGATTTAAAGAACTAAACAACAAAGAACAGCAAAAAAACCCTAATCAAAATCTTAATTCTTAATGATAATTACAAGAATTAAAATACCAAGAATAATCATAATCTTTATCATCTTCTGCAGTTGCTTGATTTGCTTCCTTTTGAACCATCAACTCTGTTTCCATTTGGGTAGACATTTCACCTCCATAAGCTTCAGAAACCATATGTCTTCCATGTCTGGTCAAGTCTTCTTCCTTCACCCAGCTAACAAAGGAACAAGCTTTGCATTTGTAGTATAATCTCAATGGGTTAGCACTTGAATCAGAAACCCTAATTTCCGAAATCCGTCCTTGAAGACCATTGCCACACCTGCATCTAACAACGTGAATCTCCTTAACGTCCATGTCTGTCGCCAAAATTGGAGGTCTTGAAGAAATTTTTGAGTGTATAGATGATGAAGACATTTTTAATACTACTACAAGCTTGACTTCAATGGCAGTAGAAGGAAATGCGTGAAATAAAGAAGAAGAAGAAGGAGCATCCTTTTATTAGAATTAAACAAGGGAAAATGCGTAATTTCACAAGTTAACGTTTCATTAACGTTTTTTGACCATTATCGTTACTGTAGATGTTTTTGCCATAGTTGAGTGCTATTTGGTAGAATGGCAAACAAGAATAGTTATACTGGGTGTTTCATTATACCTGGTGCTTACCATGTAGAATATCCCTTTTTTTTGTATTTAATTTAGAACTTTGGGTATAATTTGGATTTTTTTGTATTATTTATTTATTTATTTATTTTACTTAGATTCAACTTAATTTAATTGCCCAAATAATACTTTATGATTTAAAATATATCTTAATCAGATTCATCTCATAAAATTTAAATCAGTATTCTATAGCCGGTCCAATCGGTCCGAACCTGGACCAGAATTTTCCTGGGTTGGACCGGATGAATTAGGTCCGATCTCCGATCTTCAAAAATTTGAAATCCGGTCTTCCGGTCCAATCGGTTCCGGTCTGGTCCGGGTTTGGACCAGTGTTCAGTCCTACCTATTGTCATTGCACAAAACTTGAATTCTCTTCACAATATTAGCACACAACCTCTCCCAATCTTCACATTTCCCCCTCCTTGTAGCTAACCTAACCATTGTCACTCTCCTTATTCCCTCTAACAATGTTAATACATGCTTGCATCTGCAGTTCTTAGGATTGCATTGAACCTTTCCACAAAATTTATCTTGTTCACATCATACTTCAGTTCTGGATCAAACTTATATTTTTTCAATCTCTCTTGTGGACCCAAGTTAACAATCCATTTCCTACCCTCATGGTTCTCTTTGTCAAGCTCATTCATGGCCTTTGCAAATGTGAATGTTGAGAAGGCCCTACATGCAAGCCAGAAAAGCTGCCATAATTTAGGTCCATTGAAAATTTTCTTCCAGTTGGCACTAAGATGCTTGTAACAATACCTCCTTTGCACCGTAGGCTATAAATCATTCAAGGCCTTTTCAATTCCCTGCATTTGAAAACAAAAAATGAAATTTAGATATAAAAGAATATATTAACCGAAATACTTAAAGGAATAGGGTTCATACCTTCTACCTGTCAGATATTATGCACTAATTTTCTCCTCTTTGACTTGGTTCTAGAACATGCTTAAGATGCCAAATGAAGAACTTCTAGCTTTCTTCATCCTCACAGAAAACAATAGCCTAAGAAACTAGAAACATCTCATTGTTGCCATCAAGGGCAATTGCAGATAAAAGAAGTCCTCCATAATTACCCTTTAAATGAGTCCCATCCACTCCAATTACACTGCTACAACCAGCAAAAAGGCCATTTAAAGCAGCCTTGAAAGAAACAATAACGCTTTTCATAGGGTACACTAGGGGTTGGAATTATCATGACAACATCATCATCAACACCATCATCAGATTCAACAGTGTTAGGAATGGTTGACATCTCTTTCTTCTATGCATTTTCCTTTAAAGTTTTCCTAAGTCTCCTTGCATTATCTAAGAGTGCATTAGGTTTAGAATCCCTAACATGTATGCAAATACTTTTTTGACCCCTATTTCTACTAAACATCTCAAAGACTCCAACAATGCTTTGTCATCAACAAGTTGAACATGTTTCTTCTTGTGAACATAACCAAAACTAGGATAATCAAGCATTAAATGTCCCAAAGACTCAGCTTTATCCTAATAGTCTATGATCATGTCTAACAAGTTTACTAGGTATACATCCTCAACAAACACTTCTGTCTCATTACCCTTATACACAAACTTCAACAACACACAATCATCCATTTATAATCTACCAACAAAAAAACCAAAAAAAACCATCAACAATCAACCATTTCACAAAAAATTGAAAATTCAAAAAAGCCCTAATTTTTAGGGTTCAGGTTTGAATTACAATGACTCAGAACATCGTTAAACACCATAATTCAACGACTAAACCCTAATGATTGGAATTGTTACTTGTTGTTCTTAGAGTATTTTTACCCTATTTTCTTGCGAAATTTGAATAATGAAAAATACTCAAAGCAAATAAAGAAAACTAAGAAGAAACACCAAGATTTAACGTGGGAAAAACCATCACTCTCTAGGGATTTCTCTTCTCATTATTTTATGTAAATCAATTCTCTATTACACAAAATAATTTCTCCTTCTCTTTCTCTTCCTTCTCTTTCTCTTCTCCGTTCTCCTTCTCGTTCCCTTTCTCTATTCTCTTTCTCTTTCTCTCTTCTCTATTCTCAATTCCCCTTTAGACTTGCCCAAGTCTAATTACAAATTCTCTCAAATAAACCTGTACAAGATTTATCTAAAAGTGGATGAACAAAACAAGAATAGCACAAGGATTGAATCTTGGAATTAATTAGCAATTAAAAACGTTCAAGATCTCCTTTTCTTGATTTAGAAAACTCACGAAATTTTGGGCACAAATATTTTCAGAAAAATATTTTTCTCTCTATTGATCACCAAATTGTGCCGGTTGCAAAATATTATATATATATAATCATGAGAACTCTTAAACCCATAAACCCATGTTTTAATGACGTGGGATCGGTGGGCATTATACGTTAAGAGTACTTGGAGGTTACTCCAAGTTTATCTTTGTCTTCTAGCTAAAAATAGCCAAGAACCTAATTTTAAGGAGTCTTTTTAGGAGGGGTTATTTTAGGAGTTAGTTATCTTAATTCCTTAATTAATTCCCTTGTGCATCCTAGATTTATTCATCCGTACAACAAAACTAAAATAGAAAAAATTAAAATTAAAATTATTTTCTTAATTAACTCCGTTGACTTCTTCTCTGACCGTTGAACTGGGAACACCGCACTATCTCTGATTGACCAATCTTCGAACTTTGACTTGATCTTGAAACAGTAAAGTAGTAATCCTTTTTCAACTTCTAATGGTCCCATCAACGACCCTTTTAAAGATCGGATATTTGACCTATCACAATAATCTCAAAAACGTAATATGTTTGTTTATAAAAGTTACGTTATCATCAAAACCAAATGGGCCAACAAATTCCCCCTTTTTGATGATGACAAACTTTATAAACAAACTTAATAAAAATAGAGTAAAACAAATAAAGTGAACATGCTTGAGATTAACACACATTCAACCTTATCTAGTAAATTAAATTGTCACAAGTAATTTACTAAATTCTAAAGCAATCATATTACTCTTAATAAATTAAATTTTGAAACTTTTTCGAAAATCATGTGGTTAAACATGACTTAAGTTTTCAAAAATTTAAAACAAGACAAAACATAAACATAAATATAATAATAAATAAAAACTTATAAATTAATAACATATAAACTAAGAAACATAAAAATATAAAATTAAGAAACACAACAATCTAAGTAATTCAAAATATTATGAGTTGTAAGAATCAAAGGTAAACAAGAGTGATATCCAAAAATTCGTATCAAGCAACAATTAATCAATTTATCCCATAAAAATGTAGTAAACTAAACCATAATTATAATAAGCATACAAAGCCTAATAAGTATATTAAGTATGTCAACCAGTAAGTCATATGCTAAGCATTATAAAGGAGAAACTTATATCATAGTAAGTCATATGCTAAGCATTATAAAGGAGAAACTTATATCATAAACTAAAGTCTTAACAGAGAACCAATTAAGCCAAAGAATAAGTTAATAGCACAAGCATTCTTAAGCATCAATTAAGTAAGTTTGTTTGCCTTCTTCCCCCTTTTGACATCAATCAAAAAGTAGGGGTATAAATCAATCCACAGCTCTAAGGCAAGCGTTAGACAAATTAAGATAGTAAGTAGCAAACTAAGAAAGCAAATGCCAAACATAAATCGAGAAAGCATGCAAGCAAACATCATAGACCATTAGGGATAAAGAGTAAACGATGATATGAAGGATTAAAAGTTGTGGGTTAGTAGCATAAGCATGAAGCAATTGTTTGTACCCCAGCAGGTACATTGAAAAGAAGCAAAAAAACATTGTTTAGTGAGTAGCAATGTGGCCAACAAACATCTAAAATTTTTACGTAAAAGGAGGATCGAGGCAGCCTCTTCATCAACATATTCAGCCCGACTTCCATCGATCGCTTTGCACCAAGATTTGACTCGACGGGTCACCGCCAAGATGGCACAGTGAGACGGTTTCATTTTGATAGGCGCATAGTTGGGACTGCATATCAAGAATCTTGGATAATACATGAGCTTGGGTAGTAGGAGGAGGATGAATATTAGTAGAGTCATCAAAACCAGCTGGTGTAGGCGATTGGTGATGTAAATGGTGGTGAGATAGCTATTGGTGATGATGGTGGAGATGGTATGGGTGACATCGGTTTAGGTGAGTGACTGCATCGTATGTTTGTTTAGTATGGTGAGTAGATGTTTCTTCATCCTTACAACCGAGGAATCGAGCAAGCTCTTACTCTTCCTAGAGTGACCAAGGTTCCTCCTTTATCGGCTTTTGCTACCTCCCATCACTCGAATTGTCACTGGAGGCAACCTCCTCAGGTAATGCTTCCCCCTCACTACAAGCTTTCTCCTGTTCCTTATTCACCTCTGCCTTCTCAGCACTGGCAGAGGGAACAGCTCCTTGATCCTCTTTTTCTTTTCTTTTCTTTTTCTTTCCTTTTTCTTCTTCTGTTTTTCTTTCTTTCTCCTCTTCTTTAATTTCTTTTTCTATCTCCTCTACATCGGAATTCTCTTCTTCAACATTAGTGAGGTCCTCCAAAATTCCCTTTTCATTTAAATGTAAGTGCAAGTTTTTAAGACACTTAGCACTTATTTGATTATTGGCACTCATGGGAAATTGAAGACCCTCCAATGGTACGCCAAACTTCTTAAAAATACTTGTCAACAGCCCACCATTCCCAACCATAAGACCCTTCTCAACACATTCAGACAGATGCGACACCATTAAGGACGGAAAATTTATTTTTAAGTGATTGGCCATGCAATAGATCAAAGTTGCATCGCGTAGATTGACTTCACTCCGCTTGGAATTGCGGGGTAAAATGAATCTACGGGCAATATTGTAAAGGAGTTTATGTAATGGCGACAAAGACATGTGACTAAACCTTTTCTTATCCTCCTGACCAAGAAATTTCAGGACGGTCTTCTCAGTGATACCAGAAAAAACGATTTTGGACCCAACATAATATGTGTCAAAACCTACGGTAGGGACATCAAACCATTCGCCAATCATCAAGCTATTAAATTCAATTTTTATTTCTTTAACAGTACTTGAGCAGACTCCATTTTCAATAGTAAAATTGTGAATAAATTCACGCATCAGATTGGGGTAAATAGGGTTGCATGAATGATCGTACATCAACTTTTCCCACCCCTGATTTTGTAGAATAGCATGAAATTGGGGAAAAGAAGTAGATTCATACCAATATTTGTCTAACCCGAACCCAACTGACATTTCCTTCGCCACTTCTTCAGCACTATCGGGGTCAGCTTGCTTGATCCTTTTTGGGGGTTTTGATGAAGACGCATCCTTTGGGGTACCACGAGTTCTTTTAACTCCGGCATGCATTGGCTGTTTTGGGGTGTTCGTTTTCGGTGGTTCTTGAGATGATGTGGGTGGTATGTCTGGATAAAGAACTTGTAACGGTTTGGGTTGTGGAGAGGATTTCGGCATTTTCTTGCTAGATGAAGAGGATTTTGATGTTTTCATGGTGTGGTGAGGAGAGGAATTAGGGATTAGAAAGAAGTAGTCTTTGAATGGAATTGACGGTTTGCAAAGTGTAGTACTAGTAGAGTAGGTTATGAATGATGGATGGGACGTTTGAGTGTAAGGGTTTATAAAGGTGTGAAGGGATGGTAAGTGAGGAGTTTGTACTACTTCTCATTTGGACGGTTTAGGAGGTGTAAAGGGTAGCTATTAATTTAGTTCGTTGAATATCTCAATTTAGATAACTGCTTTCCGAAACACCTCGATGATCCGTCTTCCATTACTTAGATTTAGTTGGCTCACCGAAATAAAATGAAATAAAGAAAATGCTGGAATTTGTGAAAAATAAAATATTTTTGTGATTTTTGAAAAATAAATTATAATATGTGGAATATATAATAATATAAAATAATATGAAATAAATATGAAATAATTTATGCTACTTGGTCTATTCAGTTTATGCATGCAATCAGGACACGGTTTATGGCACGTACTTAAATAGATGCGTACCTAAATCTCGCAATGATTGAGTAATCAATCTTGGTTGTTGTGGTCGATTGAACCCTTCCAATTTTTCAAGATGTTTTGAGGAGGAATACTAGCATTAGACTTTAGTGAAGCTTGATCATACCTAGCTCCAACCTCATCTTTTCGAATTGTTCCCTTGGAAGTGGTTTGGTCATAATATCTGCAACTTGATCACTAGTACTGACATATTTAACAATAATATTTTTATGCTCGACATTGTCCTTAAGAAAATGATGTCTAATATGAATATGTTTAACTCTAGAATGATGCACTGGATCTTTAGAAATGCAAATAGCACTAGTATTATCACAATAAATAGGAACACATTCAAATTTAATACCAAAGTCTCTTAGCTGTTGTTTAATCCACAGCATTTGGGAACAACATGCTGCTGCTGCCACATATTCAGCTTCTGCGGTGGATAAAGCAACTGTGTTTTGTTTCTTGGAACTCCAAGATACTAAACATGAGCCAAGAAACTGTACCATTCCTGAAGTGCTTTTTCTATTCACAAGATCACCTGCATAATCTGCATCACTGTACCATTTCAAGTCATAGACATCACTTTTTGGATAAAATAGGGACAAGTCATCAGTTCCCTTTAAATATCTTAGAATTCTTTTCACAGCCGTATGATGTGATTCTTTAGGATTTGATTGAAATCTAGCACACAAACCAACACTAAAGGATATATCAGGTCTACTAGCAGTTAAGTATAGTAGAGATCATATCATGCCTCTATACATAGTTTGGTCAACACTAATTCCGTTAGAGTCTTCGTCTAATCTTATGTTAGTGGCCATGGGTGTATGGTTTGTCTTAGCATTATCTAGTCCATATTTCTTTAGAAGTTCTTTTATATATTTTTGTTGATGTATGAAGATACCGTTAGCAGTTTGTTTAATTTGCAAACCAAGGAAGAAATTTAATTCTCCCATCATACTCATCTCAAATTCATTACTCATTAGGTTAGCAAATTCTTTACATAACGATTCATGAGTAGCACCAAAGATAATATCATCAACATATATTTGAACAACTAAAATATCCGAACCTTTATTCTTAAAGAATAAGGTTTTATCAATTTTACCTCTTATGAACTTATTTTCAATCAAAAACTTAGATAATCTCTCGTACCATTGTCTAGGTGCTTGTTTTAGCCCATAAAGAGCTTTATCAAGCTTGTAGACGTGATCCGGAGAAATTGGGTTTTCAAAGCCAGGTGGCTGTTCCACAAATACTTCTTCGTCTAGAAAACCATTTAAGAATGCACATTTTACGTCCATTTGATATAATTTAAAATTCATAAAAGCAGCAAATGAAATAAGAATTCTAATAGCTTCTAGTCTAGCAACTGGAGCAAAAGTTTCAGTATAGTCAATACCTTCCTGTTGATTATATCCTTTTACCACCAACCTTGCTTTGTTCCTGACAATTGTGCCATGCTCGTCCAGCTTGTTCCTGAATACCCATTTCAGCCCAATTATCTTCTTGTTCTTCGGTTTTGTTTCCAAGTGCCACACTTTATTTCTTTCAAACTCATTTAATTCATCTTGCATAGCTACAACCCAATCTGAATCTCGTAATGCTTCTTCATGGTTCTTGGGTTCCATAGTTGATAGAAATGCAAAGTGTGCACAGAAGTTTCTCATTTGGGACCTTGTTTGTATGCCTTTTCCCATGTCACTTAAAATCAAGTCTAGTGGACGTGACTTTTGTTGTTTCCACGGCTTTGGGACAAAGTCTCTTGTGGAGACTGATGTGGAAGCAGGCTCACTGACTTGACTCTCATTAGGTTCAGCTTCAATTCTTTCTTCTTGAACTTCTCTGGGAATTTCTGGATTAGGAACATCTGGCTGTTCCAAATCCATCTGTTGTTCCTGTTCTTGATTTGTTTCAGCATTCTGAACCTGTTGTTGCTCTTCTTGATCTTGCTCTTTTTGTGTATTTTCATCTTCGTCTAGATCAGCAAACCTATCTTAAAATCATCTGTTTCTTATTCACTTATCATAAAATTTGTTTCATCGAATATAATGTGAACAGATTCTTCAACACACATAGTTTTCTTATTATAAACTCTATATGCTTTACTATGGGATGAATAGCCAAGAAATACCGCTTCATCACTTCTTTCATCGAATTTACCTAAATTTCATTTTCCATTAACATGCACAAAACATCGACATCCAAAGACTCGAAAATATGAAATGTTAGGTTTAATTCCTTTAAATAATTCGTAGGGGGTCTTAGAAGTGATCGGTCTAATTAGCACACGATTTAATATATAGCATAAAGTATTAACGGCTTCGGCCCAAAAATTTCTAGGTAAACCACTAGCTATTAACATGGTTCTAGCCATTTCCTCTAAGGTTCTATTTTTGCGTTCAACCACACCATTTTGTTGTGGTGTTCTAGGTGCGGAAAAATTATGACTTAAACCATGCAAATTACAATAATCCATAAACTTTGAATTTTCAAATTCTTTACCATGATCCGATCTTATGTGGACAAGTTGATTGTTACTAGATTTTTGAATTTTAGTGGCAAATGCAATAAATTCATCAAATGCTTCATCTTTGCTACATAAAAATAAAGTCCATGTAAATCTACTATAATCATCAACTATAACAAATACATATCGCTTACCACTGCGACTTTGGACTCTCATTGGTCCACAAAGATCCATATGAATTAATTCAAGTGGCCTTGAGATGGTCACGACATTTTTAGGCTTGAAGGATGACCTTGCATGTTTTCCTTTGGCACAAGGATCACAAACTTCATTCTTTTGAAACTTAAGGGACGGCAATCCTCTTACTAGGTCTTTAGATCGTAAAGTATTAAGCAATGAGAAACTAGCATGACCTAATCGTTTATGCCAAAGAAGAGGGTCATCTTCTATAACACTCAGACATGTTAAACTGGTTTTAGGAACTAGCGGAGTCCACCACGTAGGTGTTCCCTTTTCTGATTCCTTCCAGAATGGTGTTACCTGTGTCGTTCCTAGAAATGATGCACTTTTCAGAAGTAAAGTTTACAGAGTTACCTTTATCACAAAATTGAGAAATACTTAAAAGATTGTGTTTTAAATTCTCGACCAAAAATACATTATCTATAGCATGGGAACTTGACCTTCCTATCTTTCCTTTTGCAATGATTTCTCCTTTCATATTATCGCCAAAGGTCACAGTTCCTCCATCATAGGCTTCCAGTGAGAGAAATTTTGATCTATCCTGTCATGTGCTTGGAGACCACTTTGTTGGAGAAGCCTATTCGCGAGATACCATGAGTCTTCCCCTCACTAGAACCTCGCAAACGAACTTAGTTGTTAGAGGGTGGAACCCATCCTGGGTTCCATGTCGATTATACAAGAATCAAATTTCTTTATCCAAACCCTCATCGACATATATTTGGTTCGTTTGTTGTCTAGCGTTCCTTTTAAACATTGATGTTTCAGTGCCCGTTTTGCCACAAAGGAACGTGACCTTTTTACTTGGGAGATCAACGTAGACCTTTTTCTTTTTATCGTTTTTATTGTATCCTAAACCTTCGGTTCTTTTAGTTTTAGCATTAAGAATCCATTTGGGAACTTCTCTAATTTTCCCTTTATCTCTTGAATTTAATTCAAGGTTAAGTCGATCATTTTCTTTTAAGGCGGATTCTAGGTCTAATTTCATTTGAAGAAGGACACATTTAATTTCTTTATTGGACTCATAACTCAATTCCATTTCTTGATACTTAAGTTGATTTAATTCAATGTTTAACATGATGTTTTCCTCTTTAACCTTTTCTATGGATTCTTTTAACATCACATTATTATCAAGTAATTCAAAGAATCGAGTTTGCACATCGGACCTAAAAGAGTTAAGGTAGGATATTTGGTCTTTGCATGCTTTAAGGTCTTTTTCAGTTTTGAGACTGATGGCTGTTTGTTTTTCTAAATTTTCGTGAGATTCTAAAATCATTTTAATTAATCTATGTTTATCCAGTTTAAATAAGTAATCAGAAAATGGATCAGAAGACTGTACCTCTTTTCCTTTAGATTTTTCATCATGCGTGGCCATGAGACAGAGATTAGCTACTTCTTCTTCTTCAATGGGAGTTTCGGTTTCGGTTTCGCTTTCGGACTCTCCCCATGCAGCTATCATGGCTTTGCGAAAATCGGTTTTGTTGAAGTTTCCTTTTGTTGGTTGTCTTCCTGTTTCTCTTGCTTTCCCTTTAGCTTTCTCATTCTTCCATAGTGGGTACTCCTTGATGAAATGCTCGGCACTCCCACATTTGTGGCATTCATATGTTTTGGAATTTGAAGTTCCTCTTTCTTTGTATCTTTGATTTTTATACTTGTTGTTCCTGAAGAACTTCTTAAATCTACGTACCAGCATGGCAGCCTCTTCCTCATCAGTTTCTGAATCTTCTTGATCGTTTGCTGTCAGAGCCAAACCCTTGTTTCTGGAACTGTCAGCTGTTCCCAGATGTAACTCATGAGTCATAAGGGAACCAGCCAACTCTTCCAGATTGAACTTTGTAAAATCTTTAGATTCTTGAATGGCTGTGACCTTTGCTCTCCAACGATCATCTTGAGGTAGGCTTCTTAGGATCTTTCGTACCTGTTCATCGGAGGGAATTAGCCTTCCAAGAGAGACTAGCTCATTCGTGATGTTCGTGAACCTAGTAAACATTTCTTGAATGCTTTCTTTCGGTTCCATAACAAATCTTTCATATTTGGACATGAGCAAGTCAATCTTGGAACGCTTTACTTCACTCGTTCCTTCATGGGTAACTTCCAGCAGATCCCAAATTTGTTTTGCTGTTTTGCAACCCATTATGCGATTATGTTCGTTTGGACCAAGCCCACAATGAAGTAATTTGATAGCAAGAGCATTCATCTCCATTTTCTGAAAATCTTCCTTCTCGTATTCTGTAATAGGTTTGGGAACAGTCTCGTTATTGGAGTTGGTAGTTGTTACCTCAAAGTCTCCAACTTCGATGACTCTCCAAAC
This sequence comes from Amaranthus cruentus, assembly GCA_019425755.1. Lineage (NCBI taxonomy): Eukaryota > Viridiplantae > Streptophyta > Magnoliopsida > Caryophyllales > Amaranthaceae > Amaranthus > Amaranthus cruentus. The sequence continues at coordinate 4,048,849 of CM033466.1, forward strand.
TTGATAGTTTTCGGCTTTGATGAAGATTTCCATCCTGTTTTTCCAATACGTATAGAATTTGCCATCAAACATAGGTGGTCTCTGAGTAGAGTACCCTTCTTCCATGCGCTCGTTCATTTTCAGCATCTCTAATACACCAAGATACGGCTCTCAGGGTTTCCTGATCAAATGAGGAACAGGGCTCTGATACCAATTGTAGAAACACGTAGAGACAATGAACTGTAACAAGAGGGGGGGTGAATTGTTACTTGTTGTTCTTAGAGTATTTTTACCCTATTTTCTTGCGGAATTTGAATAATGAAAAATACTCAAAGCAAATAAAGAAAACTAAGAAGAAACACCAAGATTTAACGTGGGAAAAAGAACCACGACCCTCTAGGGATTTCTCTTCTCTATTATTTTATGTAAATCAATTCTCTATTACACAAAATAATTTCTCCTTTTCTTTCTCTTCCTTCTCTTTCTCTTCTCTCGGTTTCTCCTTCTCGTTCCCTTTCTCTATTCTCTTTCTCTTTCTCTCTTCTCTATTCTCAATTCCCCTTTAGACTTGCCCAAGTCTAATTACAAATTCTCTCAAATAAACCTGTACAAGATTTATCTAAAAGTGGATGAACAAAACAAGAATAGCACAAGGATTGAATCTTGGAATTAATTAGCAATTAAAAACGCTCAAGATCTCCTTTTCTTGATTTAGAAAACTCACGAAATTTTGGGCACAAATATTTTCAGAAAAATATTTTTCTCTCTATTGATCACCAAATTGTGCCGGTTGCAAAATATTATATATATATAATCATGAGAACTCTTAAACCCATAAACCCATGTTTTAATGACGTGGGATCGGTGGGCATTATACGTTAAGAGTACTTGGAGGTTACTCCAAGTTTATCTTTGTCTTTTAGCTAAAAATAGCCAAGAACCTAATTTTAAGGAGTCTTTTTAGGAGGGGTTATTTTAGGAGTTAGTTATCTTAATTCCTTAATTAATTCCCTTGTGCATCCTAGATTTATTCATCCGTACAACAAAACTAAAAAAGAAAAAATTAAAATTAAAATTATTTTCTTAATTAACTCCGTTGACTTCTTCTCTGACCGTTGAACTGGGAACACCGCACTGTCTCTGATTGACCAATCTTCGAACTTTGACTTGATCTTGAAACAGTAAAGTAGTAATCCTTTTTCAACTTCTAATGGTCCCATCAACGACCCTTTTAAAGATCGGATATTTGACCTATCACAATAATCTCAAAAACGTAATATGTTTGTTTATAAAAGTTACGTTATCATCAAAACCAAATGGGCCAACAGACAATTAGGGCAAAAAATGAAACAACCCAACATCTTGCATGTAGAGGAAGAAAAGGAAGGAATATTAGAGAACTTACCAGCGTGATGTACAGCAACAATGAGGAGGAAGGATCGACAACAATGGCGTAATCAAGAGACGATGATGATGATGAACACAGAGTAAAAACGTATTCTTGGGGAGGGAAAATGAAGATGGAAAGCAAAGTAATCAAAAACAAACCATGGTTTGGTTTTAAATGAATTTTAACGGTGAGATAACGGAAAAAAAACACCATAATGTCATGGTGGTCATTATCGCACAAAGGTAGGGGAACCATTGGAAAAAAAACTCGTGGGCACCATTGAGAATAACTCATACCTCAGGGGTACCATTGATAATTTCCCTTACTTTTAAAGCCTATGTAATCATTTTGATTTTACCGTGTTAATTTTAAAGCATATGTGATCACTTTTAAGGCTTATGTTATCATTTTTAAACCATGTGTGATCACTTTAACTTTAAAGCCTATGTGATTACTTTCAAAGCATATGCGATCATTTTAATTTTCATGTCCACCACCACAACAACCACCACCACAAAACACAATCTCCATAAGCTTTAAAATTGATCTAGTTTTATGTTTATTTGTGTTTATGATCTGCTTTATTTGTGTTACTGGTTTATTTATGTTTATGATCTGGTTTTATGTTTATTTATGTTTATGACCTGCTTTATTTCTGTTACTGGTTTATTTATGTTTATGATCAGGTTTAGTGTTTATTTATGTTTATGATCAGGTTTAGTGTTTATTTATGTTTTATGATCTGGTTTAGTGTTTACTTATGTTTATGATGATCATTTGTGTTACTGTTTTATTATTAAATACTACATGTTGGATTGTTTACTGCATGTTCAATTAATTTGTTTTATAATGCTTATTTGCCTATAATATGCTTATGATCTGGTTTTGGTTACTGTTTTATGGATTATTTGGTTATTGGTGTTGGATTAAATTAGTGTATGTTGGATGATTAGAAAATTCCCAATGATGAGGGGGTTTATAATGATAAATTAGTACATGATTGAGTAAGCTAGTTCATTGCCACCTTGGGCTTAACCACAATGTAGGTTGATACGAATGCACTATTGTTGGTCATGCCATTTCAATTACTTTGAGGGGTTAATTTTGCCTTATACTTTACTACCTTTGTTCTGTTTTAGTTGCACTATTGTGGTTTCTTCATTTTGAAATGGCAAAAACATGTAATCTGAGTATTAATGGCAAACCATAGATGTATTTTGCGTCCTTACTTGTGGTTACTCGAGAAGAGGATGAACTGCTTGCTTGTGCACTAGTTTAAATGATATCAAACTTTATTTCCGAGGGAAATAACACAAGTGAAACGTGAGAATAAACATTGATGAATGATGTTAATTGTTTTGTTTTTGTTATCATACCACCTCAATGACTAATTGGAAGAGGTATGTCGATGGGATAAACTTGGACTGTTTTCATACTTTTCCTATTATGATTTGACATGCCTTAAATGTTGTGTCACAACCCAATAGTGCAACTTAAACGGAACAGAGGAAGTAAATGTTTGTATATATGGCTAATTGTTTACAAAATGTTTGTATATATGGCTAATTGTTTACAAACTGTTGCATATAATCATTGCATACAATCATATAAGCTTTAAATTGTTTACAAAATGTTGCATCTAATCATCTATGCTTTAAATCCTTTACAAAATGTTGCATTTAATCATCTACGCTTTAAATCCTTTACAAAATATTGCAACTATTCATCTAGTATTTAAATTCTTTACAAAAAGTCACTTCATGTGGATTAATTAGTTTCAATCTTCTTCATGTGGAAGAACATTGAGATTAATTAACCCGCGAAGTAAATATTGGTTAATTGAATCTATTAGCTCTGTAGGAACCTCAATCTGACATGGCAATTGACCTAGTCTGTCCAATCTGTTCTTTTCCATATGTGGTTGCTTGTAATTGTTATCACCCCTTACTTTAAGTATCTCAAGCATGCATAACTGATATTGAATCCATGAGTAATTCAACAGTTTTGGATTGAATGTGTCATATGCATCAGTTACTGCCTTAACTAAAGCTGGTAAATCCTTTGGGAATTCTTTGAATCGAATTGATTGAAGCGCATTAAATATACCTAGATCCAAAATGTTCATGTCTAGACTAGAAGCCGGTTGACAGACTAGCCTAATATTAAACCCATCTTGTGTAGCAGCTTCATTAAATGCATGATCATTTATTAGTATGTGTGGTCTTGCATCGTCTTGCTGAATCCATATATCCTTGATTCCATTTGCTGGCCATTTTGATCTAAATGCTGGTAAAACTTCAGCAATTAACTTTTCCCTGATCGCTCTCTATGTCTCTGTGAAAGGGAAGATGCCTATTTTTCCATCCCACAATATGTCCCCATTATTGTTAATAAGAGGCCTAACAATAGTAGCGTTGAAGCGCATTGAGTGTCTCCATGTTAAAAACATTTTTTTTCCCTCCCATCCTTCCCCTCTTTTTGTTACTAACATCAATAACACTACCGTAGGCCATGAAAACTTTGTCACTTTCCCATAGTCTCCAGACCGTCCACCGTGAAACCTTATGTGCAAGTGCAGTTGCCTTTATACTTCCTTTAGGCAAGGTTATACTTGGTGGTTGACAAAGACAAGTTAACTGTTGAACAATTAACTTTCTTTTTTCAATGCTGAATTCCCTACTTCGGGTTCGAGCTGGAATGTTATTGTCTGTTTGTGCTGCTGTTTGTATTGGTCCTACTGTGTTGCTGCTGTTTGCTGATTGTTGTCGTTCTGGTTCTGCTGCTGGTTCATTTATTGGCTCTAATGGTGTATGTTGTGGATTGAAATGAGGTTGACAATTAATTAGACTCAAGTTCAAACTGACATCAATATTCCCATATGTTTCACTTGTGAAATCTTCAAAAATATCATAATCATCCATTAAGTCTAGTTGTTCAAAGTAAGAAATAAATACCTCAATGTTCGGATCTAAATTTTCATCAAGGTTTGTATCATCCATCTTGCTTTCTAGCTAAATCTTCAAAACTTGAAATAAATTGTGCTTGTGTGTGAGTGTGAATTTGTAATGTAAACACCCCCCTCCCTAATTAATTAAATTTGCTGTGGTTGTTGGTTTTTTAGAGGTGATGATCAAGATCGGGTTAAACCCTCAAAACTATGAAGTGAATGCTCAAAGAGTTAAGGCTAAAGTGAGGAAGAAATGAAAAGTGGGGAAGCAATGAAGCCTTTATATAAGCTAGAAATCAGCAACTTAGTTTTTGGTGGGAAATTTTATTTTGGGTATTGTATTTTGGGTGGGAAAGTTTATTTCGGGTATTTTATTTTGGGTGGAAAAGTTTGAAAATTTGGTAATTTATGGCTGGAATTTTCATTTAACTAAATCTGTAATTATGGATGGACTTTTCCACATGTGTAAGCTTAATTTAATCATTAAAAAAAATTAAACCCATGTAAATTGTCAAAGGATTCTGCAACTTGAAGTACTGCTATCATACTTCTCCACTTTTGATTTGACTTGCCTAAATTCCTATGTCCAAACCCAATGTTTCAACTAAAACGAAACAGAGAAAGTATAAGCTTTAAAGTGATCACATAGTAAAAAATAAATAAATCATATAGGCCTTTCAAATTGATAGCATAAGCCTTGCAAAAAAATGGTCACATAAACTTAAAAAATAATCACATACTCCCTCCGTTTCCTATTGATGTTCCCATAGAGAATGTTCACGGAAATTGAAAAGTGGAATCTTTTAGATAGTAGAGATATTATTTTATTGAATAATAAATTTGATGGAGGAAAAGTGGGGACCACAAATATTTAAAAAGTATTAAAAGAAAGTTAGTAGAAAAAAATATGGGGACCATAACTAATTAAAAAATGTTTTTACGAAGTTAGTGAGAAACATGTGGGGACCATAAGGAATATAAAAATATTAAAATGGAATTAGTGGAAGATATGTGGGAACCATAATCATTATTAAAATATTAAAATGAAGATGGGTGAGGTTATTTTGTCCAAAATTTGTGATATAAATGGAAAGATTCCTTATGGGAACAACAATTGAAACACCCAAAAATGGAAAGTGGAAACTTCGAACGGAGGGAGTATAAAATAGGAAATTGAGCGAGTTATCAAAAACACAGATTTGTTGTAATAATAGACCATTTGAGTTATGATCCTCTCTATTGCTTAAAAACATGATGGAGGGTGTTAGAGTATATAACATATCCTGGGGCCTCAACCATCAGCTTAAGCTTTTGGTTGAGTTGGTTCCTTGTCATGGTATCAGAAGCCAGGGTGTGAGGGGGCGTGTTAGAGTATAGGCCTCAACCATCAGCTTAAGTTTTTGGTTGAGTTGATTCCGTGACAGAGGGTTCATTACTCAATTTAATAATGCTTGATGGAGTTTTAATAGGGGATTTTTACATTTTATTTTTTATTCAAAAATATGTGGAGATGATCTAATACAAAAAAAATAATGTCGAAACTAAGGTGGGTGTTAGAAAGTTGAAACCTGTCGGTGCCAGGTTTCTGGCATATATATCAATTGATAGCTGCTGCTCGGCTGCTCCGCACTCGCAGGAGTCCAATATTGGAGTATTACTCCACTATGCACTATCACTACACTGGGGAGTGGGGATTGCTCTAAATGACAATTTTTCTCTTTCTAGAACTCCTCATACTTTCTCTCTCTGCCGATCATCATGATGAGACTAAAGTCTACCACCAATCCTCTCAGTTCTCTCCAAAACAAGAGGTCTAACGAATTTCTTTCATGCTTCCATTTTCATCTCTGCATTTTCACTTTTCTAGGTCTTATTTTTGTTATCCTAATTGCTTTGGGTTTTATCGTCGTTTATCTTCCTCAATCTCGTAATTCTATTTTCTACTTTGTTTTTTTGCGTAATTTCAGAATGTAATTCAAATTTGATTCATTATCTGCGTTTTGTTTGGTATGCTATGTTGGATTACTTGTCATGTTTACGCCATTAAAGTGTTGGATGCAGAGATGCTTATGGTTTCGCAATTAGACCTCAGCATGTGCAAAGATATAGAGAGTATACCACCATCTATCAGGTACATTATTACACTACATTGTAATACTGTATTTACCTTTTTTGGGCTATATTGCTTAGTGCTTCTGGTTGGTGACTAGTGACTACTTATAAGTTACTACTGATCATTGACTAGTGAGGCATTTTCTGCTTCAGGAATATTAAATTATTAAATGTTGTTCTGCTCTCTAATGTATTTATTAGGAGCATGAACTGATTTTCTATGGTCAATGATTTATTATGGGAACTTGGTCTCTTTTATTCTGATTCATTCCGATACTGATTTCAACGGGTTACATGGCTAACATAACTGAGAAAGGCATGGCTAGAGAGCAGAGGGCGTGTTTTGTGCCAGCTTTGAACCTTATTTTTCTTTTATTAAAGTGAACTTTTATTACTATTTGTCTTTTGATTATGGTAAGACCGGAGAATCCCTAGAGACCGGAGAATCCCTAGAGACCGGTTGGAGTTAAGAGTAAGTCTTGTATGTACTTAGTCTGCATCAAAATAATGCGCACCAATTTTACTATTCGCTCATATTCTACTTATATCAAATAATTCAACTCTTTAAATGGAAACGTGGAAACTATTTTCATACAATGACATTTACGGAAATTGATCCTTCATATAGGTGGGTGAGAATCAAACTCTGTCTCAAGAGTGAAAAAGAAGTCTTCGACCACTAGGCCAGGTGCCAAGCCATATTCTCAAAGTGAACTTATTTTTGTTAAAACCAATATTTTTAATTTGATGTGAAGAGAAACTCCATTTGTCATATGTTAAAAGTTAACGTTAGAAAAGGAGAAAATTCAGCCAGCTGTCACAAGTGAGATGCAGTGACGTGATATTTTAGCATACCTTGGCTTATGAGAATAATATTCAGCTTTTAAGACATTGAAAATGGATATTCTTCCAGGTTCTTGGATGCCGGAATTCATGTATTAGTATGATAACTAATGCATAGTGTCAGTTTTCTGGTTAAAAGTTTACTGCGTATAAGAGTATAAATTTCACTGCAGTGACAGATGAACATATTCAGAAACTTTTTTTTGTCTTCATTGGTTTCATTTTGTTTTTCAGGAGGAAGAGGAGGAAAGATCTGATCGTTGGAACATTTTCCTTGAGATGTTATCCGAGTCTATTCAGTTGTCTGTGAATGGAGAAATAGTAGATACTTATGACAACAAAGGTCACCTGATGCCTGTAGTTGATACTAACCCGCAAGCACCAGATGAGTCTGTTGTTGTAATTGATACATCTACTTCTGAAGGTTCTATAGATGATAAAATTCAGAAGCCTGAAGTCCCATTAGTGAAGGCAAAAAAACTTCATAAAGTTCAAATATGGTCTGAGATAAGACCATCATTACGCGCAATAGAGGATATAATGAGTGTACGAGTGAACAATAGGAGCTGTTCCCATCGGAAAGAACCGGATACTGATTCTCACAAAATTCTCAAATCTATTGAACAAGCTAAGTCTTTCAAAGGAGCAGCAGAAGATGATTCCGAAGAAGAATTCTATGACGTGGAGAAATCAGATCCTGTTCAAGATGTCCCTTCTGTTGACACTGCTTCCACACTTGCAACTGTTGGCATTGTTGAGGGAACCAACTTAGACTCCAGCTCTCCTTGGAAAACAGAATTGGAATCTTTTGTTCGAGGGGGTCTTCCGATGGCCCTCAGAGGAGAGGTACTATATTTCTAATTATACTATGTTATTTATTGCAAACTTGGCTTACATACTTGGTAGTTCATGTAATTTTACAATTGCAGCTTTGGCAAGCCTTTGTTGGTGTGAAGGCACGAAGAGTAGAGAATTACTATGAAAAGTTGTTGGACTCTGAAAGTAATTATGTTAATAAAGTAAATCAGGAAGAAACAATTGATAATGATTCCGGTGTACAAAGTGCAGGACTTTGTGAGAAATGGAAGGGCCAGATTGAAAAGGTGGATTGGTGATTTTTTTGATTTTTACTATGGTCTAGGCTGTGATCTTCATTATTAAACTTCATAACTGTATGCACACAGGATTTACCTCGTACTTTTCCTGGTCACCCTGCATTGGATGAAAACGGTAGAAATGCTTTAAGGCGTTTACTTATTGCTTATGCTCGGCATAAACCATCAGTTGGCTATTGCCAGGTAACAAACTTTGGTTGTTCTTATGTATGAAACAATTCACTTCTTTAAAATTTTAGAGCATATCAAGTCTAATTTTTGTCCTATATTTTACGGTGCATATGTTAAATTTCTAGCTACGTTGAGATGCAATCCTTTAGAAGCATAAATAGAATGACATGTCTTGTGATTGGGGAGCTCTTTCATGTTTATCTTAAGATAAAAAATTGATAAGTTGATATCCTCCTGTTACCGAGAGAATCCGCTTGCAATGTTTTGATATCAAACAAGCAATAATATTCATGGACAGATACAAGCAACGTTATTAGGATCGAGATTCCACCTAGACTCATTGAGGGAGTAGGATCAAAATCGGTAGAATCGAATCATAGGATCGTGTAACCCTACAAATATGCATTTATGTGCTTTGGATTAGTGATTAACAATTATATTTTTTCTTTTTTTAAGTTTCAAGGTAAAAATAAAAACTTATTACACTTTATCTATTATGTTTTGAAAAAGAATACTTTTAACAATCATTTTTAAACAGCAAATCAAGAAAAACGTGAATTTTATAAAGATATCGATATAATTATTTTAAATATATATTTATACAAAAGTGAAATTTGGATGAAAATATTTTATGATTGAAACTACTCTTGTAAAATCGGATCGTAGAATCGTAAAATCGTGTTATCATCCTATCAAATAAATTCTTGAGCTAAGTAGGATCGCACGATTCTATCACATTAAGATCCTACCTACGATCCGGATCGGTCGCCTATTTTTGGATCGTAGGATCGTATAATTGTATGTCAAAATTGGGATTCTAATAACTATGGATACAAATGCACCATAAAAAGTCGGTGAGCAAAAGATTAAAGTGTAGATAATTCTTCTGCACTTCAGCTACTTGAATCATAAAAGCTAATTGCCCAAATCAGGTTTGATGTAGCATATTTATGTGTATATTTGATTAAGGGTCAATTAGCCGTAGCCTTTCAGATAAGCATAGTAAAATCAGTCTCCTTTGAGGATTTTTGGTATAGTTTCCTCCCCAGTTTTCTCTTGTGGATCACTTGTAGATCTTTCTTGATTAGCTTTTAATGTATGTGTACAAAATTTTTTTCTTGCAGTGGCTTCTATCCTAGTGAAATTTTCTTACAGTGGAGTTCTACGTGGTTCCACACTCACTTAGTGGATGACATATAGCTCTTAACTAATGTAGGAATAGACTTTGAGAATATTTTTTTTGTGTATGTTTGAGAAGAAGTGATTGTAAACCATTGTATTTTTGTTCAAAACCAAATAATACTTCCTGCCCAAAAATTAATAAGATGTGATATGCAATCTATATGCTTAAGGTAAGGAGAAAGTTTGGTTTGATATTGAAGTAACTCTTAAGATATACCTAGAAAGTGGTTCATTATGGAAATTTTAACCCACCATTGAATTAAACTTGTTTTTTGTTCTGTTTTTGATGCCCCTTATATTTTGTCTAAAATAAGATTCCACAAAGGATATAGTAGGGGTAGTTTGTCATAAATGATGCTCAGCTTCTTTAGGAATTAGGATGGAAAAACATTCAAGCATGTATGTGTTCTAACTTTGGCATTTCACCATACTACACAAGAAACATATGACTCTTTGAAATGTACAAGGCTAAGTACCCTACATGTTCAACCAGCAGCCCAGGCCCAGCAATTGCCATATTTCATAAGCATCGAAATTGTGTAATTGTTGAAAAGCCTCATCGCGAGTTATTAAAATAAAATTGGAATACTAATTGCTTTCGTAAACTTTTGGACATTGGTGTATTTGTGCTTCCATTTCTGTTGTAGCACCTCCTAGTGTTTTTGGGATATCGGCTAAGTAGAAGAAAATATATATGGTTGACTTATTTATTTTTATTTTTTAAGGCGGGGGAGTGGAATAGGAATGACTTGATGCAACGATTGGGAAGTAAACATGTTACTGCTTGGGTGCTGCTTAGTAGTCCAGAGTTTGAAAGTTTGCTTTTGAGGAGCGTCCTAGCATACTAGTAACTACGTGATTTAAAGCTTTTTCCTATGGATTGAGGAAGAGTTTTATGTATTAAGTGTAAAAAAGAAACTTACTCTTTGTTCTGTTTCTTAATTTTGTTTCTTGACAGGCTATGAATTTTTTCGCTGGCTTACTGTTGCTTTTAATGCCTGAGGAGAATGCATTTTGGTAGGTTGGAAAACCTTTTTTATCCTATAATTTTCTCTTTTTCTATATGTTTTGATACTTGTACGTTTTATCTTTGTATTATGTGGTTTTTAGGCGACTTCTCAAATGCTACATTTACAGGACTCTTATGGGTATTATGGACGACTATTTTGATGGTTATTATTCAGAAGAGATGATCGAGTGTCAGGTAGTGGGTCTTTAGATTATTTAAGGATGCATTAGTGATCAAGTATTCTTTCCCAGATTTTGGTGCACATTTTCAATATCGATCTTGTGTTCAGGTGGACCAGCATGTTTTTGAGGACTTGATGCGCGAACGGTTCCCAAAATTGGGTTTGTGTTCTCTTTATACTAGTATGTAATAATTATTTCTGGTCACTTAAGACATCTGAGTTTCTGAACCCTTCTCTCGCAGTAAATCATCTTGACTATTTGGGCGTGGAAGTGGGATGTGTTACTGGTCCTTGGTTCCTCTCAATATTCATAAATATGCTTCCGTGGGAAAGTGGTCTGGTTCTATATTTTGGTGCACTGCTTTTTTTAGACATGGCACAGTATTATTTTATTTACCATTTGGTCGATAGCTTTTGACTATTTAGCATTTGAGCGATCAGCTATTGTTAATGGGTTCTCTTTTCTGTCATCAGTTCTTCGAGTTTGGGATGTGCTTCTGTTCGAGGGGAATCGTGTTATGCTGTTTCGCACTGCACTTGCGCTTTTAGAGTTATATGGTACTTTGCAAAGTATAATGATTTAAGAATTTTCGGTGTAATATCAACAAAAAAAAAAAAAAGATTTCTGGATGTAGTTTCTTGAGTGAGAGGTTATTTTTGGAAACTATGTTTATGAAGAACTGTAGAATATGGGGTTTCTGGGTCTATCTTTTAACTAATGAAACTATTTGTAATGATGCTTTCCTTTCTGAATTCGTGCAGGCCCTGCCTTGTTAACAACAAAAGATGCAGGTGATGCAGTTTCGTTGCTACAATCTCTTGCCGGATCAACATTTGACAGTAGTCAACTAGTCCTGATTGCTTGCATGGGATACCAAAATGTACATGAAGCTAGATTGCAGGAATTAAGAGATAAACATCGTCCTGTAGTAGTTTCTGCTATTGAACAAAGATCCAAAGGCCGTCAGGCTCTGACAAATTCTCAGGGTCTAACTTGTAAGCTATACAGTTTCAAGCATGATCCTGGATCTGATGAGCAAATGAATGGTGATACAGCACACATAGAATCTGGTTTTACTGTCCCCGGCGATAACTTTATTGGCATTACTGGAGCTGTGGATATTGATCCTGGTTTGGATATTCAAGAGCAGGTAATGCTTGATTGTTTCGACTTTTCAGTTCTGGAATCATCTCTTTCGCATGAGTTAAGTATTTGAGCCATCCCACAAGAAGCAACTGGCTGCCAATATCTTTTTAATCTAGAAACGGCTAATCACATGGACAAATATGTTGCCCATTTCTTGATATCAATATCGGAGGAAAAAAAATGCCAGAACATTCTACAAACACAAAGAAAAGTTGCTAAACCTAAATGCCTAGCAGTGATCCACTTTGACATGTGAGAAGTGAGAGAGGGGGGTGGGTAGTGGGAGGCAAATGCTTTTGTTAGCTCGAAAAGGATTACTGACTGTTTCATAAATATTTTTAATTAAACCTAATTCGACCAACACATTTATATGATGGTTTTTTCTGCTCAAGTTATTAAATGCATTTTTGCAGGTAGGATGGTTGAAGGTTGAATTATGCAAATTATCGGAAGAGAAAAGATCCGCAGAGCTCAGGTGAAATCTGGGTCTCTTTTCTCCTATCTATAACATAGAATCTGCCCAAGTCTAATATACGAGCAGAGCTTTGTTTGTCAGTCTGATACTCTGATCTATCGTTCGACAGTCTTTCATGTGATTAACTTTTAGAGCACCTAATTTGATTCCTTTTCTGTCGAAGAGGTAACAAAGGGCTTGACTAGGATGTTTCTTAATAAAGACCCCTCATACTTCCTACTTGCACTCCTATACATGCTAAAACTAATCTTTTCCTATGGAGATTTTTAACTTGTAGACATATTTACTAACTTTTGAGTAATTATTTTTGTTCCCTTTGATTTTGGAACCAGAGCAGAGGAGCTGGAGACTGCATTAATGGAGATGGTGAAGCAAGACAACCGTCGACAATTAAGCGCAAGGGTAAATGTTTCTTGCTATGAATTGAATTTTTGTTCTGTTTTAATTAGTTAATGTTTGTCAGTTTTCCTTCATGGATTTATTTTCTGTGTTATATATGTAGCATCTGTTAAAATTTTTTTAAGTTGATGTCAGTCAGTAGATGAAGCAACCAGGATCTGTATACTAGTTTCTTTTTAGATCCGAAAATCACTTCAAAATTAATTGGTCAAGATTTGGCATGTCCTGGAACTGGAATTTGAAATTTAGACAATAGTTTTGATATAAGAATTTCAACTACTTTATGTTGATACCATGTTGCATTCTTGTGTTGATCTTCCCTTGTAAGCAGGTTGAACAATTGGAACTAGAGGCTTCAGAGCTCCGTCGTTCCCTCGCTGATAAGCAGGAGCAAGAAGGTGCCATGCTTCAGGTTTCATCTTAGCATAGATTTACTTAGCTTGTCAGTGGAAGCTTTATATTATGAAAGCACGGATCAAGAAAATTGTTTTAACATTATTAATGCACTTTACAGGTCTTAATGCGGGTTGAGCAAGAGCAGAAAGTAACGGAAGATGCACGTAGATTTTCTGAACAAGAAGCGGCGTCACAGAGAGTTGCAGCTGAAACTCTTCAGGTTCATACTGCCTTAGTCCTCTCTTTTCTTTCCCATATTTCCGCCTCTACTTCCATCCAGTTGGAGTGGAAGGCTGTGGTAGGTTCAGATTACATGCCAAAGGCCTGGAGTTAAAATGAGGACGTCCAACTTGTTGATCATGAACTCCATTACATATTTAAATTACTTGGCTGCAATTTTTTTTTTTGTATTAATGAATATTGTTATGTGAACTCGGCTATCATATTGAAGATTTAGATTTTCACATCATTTGGAGAATCTATCTTGTAATGTTGCTAGTTTTAATGTGCATTATCTATCATGTAGTTATTGGTTATTAGTACAATGCTTATATCTAAAAAGAAATTGAAGGTATTGATTATCAGCTTTATTGAGTCCTCCATATGCCTTTGTTTTTCACATTTATGCTTCCATTGCGAAGGTACTAAAGCAACTTCTTGTGTGTAGGAAAAATATGATAAGGCTGTGTTTGTACTTGCTGAAATGGAGAAGCGAGTAGTTATGGCAGAGTCAATGTTGGAAGCTACACTACAATACCAGTCCGGCCAAATGAAAACTCAACCTTCTCCAAGGTATTCTGGTTTAGTTAGTTGCTGTACAGTGTTTCTGTTATATCTTGATTCCTGCAAAGATGCTTTCGTTAAAGCTAAAGCATGGATTGTGGATAATCAATAATGTATGGCTGTCTAGATATAATGTAGAATGCTTTGACTTCTCTTTTGTAGGTCTGTACATAATTCTTCACCAGTACAAAGTAACACAGAGCCTTCAACAGATCTACCTGTTAAGAAAAATTAGCCTGCTCACGAGACCTTTTGGGCTCTGATTGCGTGAAACGAACAAGGTAGTCTATTTGCATAAGCTTTAGGGGTGTTTGGTGAATGGCCATAGCCTATCAGCTAAAAGTTGATTGGAGTGTCTGTTGACTGAATTGACCAGCTGATTTCTTATTTGATCAGCTGATTTTGAACACGCTATTTCGAGTAGTTTGTTCAAAAATAGCTTATTTATAGAAATAAGTTGTCTCAACCAACTAATTTACTAAACACTAACATTAGATGATTTGACCACTCAATCATCTATATATGCTAAATTAAACTAAAATTGTCCAACAAGCTATTTTGCCAAACACTCCCTTTAAAATTTTACTCTTGATATCTGGTATCTTCTCGTCAAATTTTTTAATTTGAGTTGACCCTTCTAACATCTTGAGAAGTCTTGGGTACTCTATTTTGTTATTGACGTTTGGATGAATATCTTTAATAATTTAGTGAATTGTCTTCTGTATCCCCTTGATTATGGAGGAGCTGTTTCCAGTTCAAATCAATGGCTAGCTTGTTCATTACAAATAAGAAACGTAATTTGATTTACGAGCAATTTACTAGCATAATGAGTTGCTGTCTGGTACACAGATCACTGCCACAATCACATGGAGCTTGACATGATTCGTAATCTCCTCTTGAATCACGAATTGAAAAAAAAAGCAAATTATCATCATTAAATTTCGGGCTATTTTTGGGGCCTTTTGGGCGAATCATTAATTCATAAAACGAATTAGTGTGAATTATGTTACACTGACCACAAATAATATATCAAGAGTATTATGTTCCCTTTCTGCTTCTTGTACACATTTCTCTTTCGTCTTCCTTGAGCATGGTTTATCTAGGTGTCAACTTTTGGCCTATTAGCTGATTTGTATTAAGCAGTTTATACCATCTATTTTTGTGACCACCATTTCTGCATGAACCTCATACAGGTTTAATTATATACATTTGTTGATGATTGTCATACATAATACATTTAACTGTAACCTTACATCAAGTTGGCTTTGATTCATTTTAAAATTGTTACTGAATGATACATCTGTTTAGTTCTACTTTTACATATAAAAGCCTCCAGACTACGCAAGCAAGCATTCAGGTAGTTAAACTGTGGCCTATTCTGCTGGACTTGACAGGGAAAGCCAGAAAGCGTGGAAGAGTCAATTGAGACTAAGCCAAATGACGAAGCTGAATCGTTGAGGAGAAAGTAAGTACTTACAATCAAATTCCAGAGAAGCCATAGATATGCGACTGTGGATTCGCGTAAAGGTGTGCAGGTCTGCATTGTACTAGTGCAACACAAAATCCAGTTCAGGCAGCATAGTATTGGTGAGATCTGAATTAGCATAGACAAGTCGTTGCTACTTCAGTTTTTCTATCTCCAGTGTTTAGTATTCAATTTTCATTTGTTGAGTTTTTTAATCTCCAGTGTATAGCATTCAATTTTCATTTGTTGATTACACAGTAATAATATCTTAAATATATATATATTGATTTACTACCATTAAATTCCTGGATCTTCCCCAATCCCCATCCTTGCTCAAATATTGTATAAACATTCTTTGTGAAATTCTTTAGCTTTGTGAAATACTTTGGTGATGTTTCCAGTCCATGATCTTGTAATTGTTATGTAATAAATGATCAGTAGAATTTGACTACTACTACTAGACTAGGAAGGGTAAAGGGAGGGAAGATAAAGGAAGGGGAGAGAATTATGAGGAAAACTTTCTTTATTTAGAAGGGAATGGAAATAGTGCTATGCGTGATAATGCGAATTTCCTATGAGTTGCAACTAATTACACTAGAATTCATAGCTGCTAGCACTAGGATAGTAGAGACTAAAAAGATATATAGGTAGCTAATTACTTTCGTAAAT
This sequence comes from Amaranthus cruentus, assembly GCA_019425755.1. Taxonomy (NCBI): domain Eukaryota; kingdom Viridiplantae; phylum Streptophyta; class Magnoliopsida; order Caryophyllales; family Amaranthaceae; genus Amaranthus; species Amaranthus cruentus. The sequence continues at coordinate 4,065,112 of CM033466.1, forward strand.
ATGTAAGGGAAACTTAAATATTATTTCCAATGAGACATTTTTTTTATTGGGTCAATTCAATGAAAATTTCCAATTTCTATGTTTGTCATTCTTTTTTACCCTTTTACCCTTACTACAATATAACAACAACACATAAATATCAATACCTTTTATGGAAAAAGAGAGTTTTTCACTCATTTTTAAATGGTCTCTTACCCCTAATTGGTTTTGGTGCAAAACCCAAATGTCTCATTCTTTATGAATAGAAGGGAGTATTTTTTAATATTTTCGTCATCGTTTGGAGAGTTTTGCTATATTTTTCCTAATGGAATGCCTCATAAGATTTGTTATATTTTCACTTTTAATCATGATCCACACTCTTTCAATTCTCATCTACACATTTAATTTATTTTTTCATCTTGTTTCCATATTTATTCTATGCCTTCATGAATCACTTTTTTACCCATTTTTATCTTGTTTTAGTTTGCTCAAATTTTATCCTTATAGCAAATGTTATGAGACACAGAGAGTATGGTGTACTTCATTTATAGTTGTTCATCGGCGGCTTACCCGCCAAGCTCGACCCACCTGGCTTGAAAAAACGGGCAGGCTTAGACAACAACTTTGGAAAAAAATTTAATATTTGCCATTAAGCTAAACAGGTGGATAGCAGCACAAAAATAATACTTGCAGATGAACTCGTCTACCTGCTTATTTTATAAATATATAATTTTTCTAGTTTTTATTTCATGAGATTGAAAATTTTATTCTTTATAAGTTGATTTTTTTTATTCAGTTTTCGTTTTTTGTGTTTTTAAGGTTTGCTGTAAATAAGAGTTGCATATTGATTTTGATATTTTGTAAATTATCAGAGTACAAAGTTTTGCCTTTTTTCTTATGGTATCAACTTAACTTAGGATAATATAATTGTATTATTTAATTGTTGTTACGACTCAACTTTAGACTTTTTATTTTTTTTAGTATTTATGACGGTATTGTCGGTGAGTAAATCACATTTTCTAAGTCGAAAATGTCATTTTTTTTAACCGTAACTTTTTTAATCAATTATATTAAATAAAAACTCATTTGTCCGCGGGTTCCACCCGCTAAGAGGGTGAGTAGCGGCAAATAAAGTAAGCTGCTAAAGCGAGCAAGCTTTTGAAATTTTAGGCCTGCGGGTACGATTTTAAAGGAAAAGTCCAATCAGCTACCCACCCAAACTCGCCCATAAACACCTTAACTTCACTTGCACATGTTCCTTTATTTAAGCTTTACATTCATAGAGACTGATTTTTGTAGGAAAATAGAAAGTAGAATAAAGAATGACATTATTTAGTTTACATAGTCTAAGCTACTAATTTTTGTATTTATAGAGGTCATTGCCTCTACTTTATAAATAAGAATAAAAACCAATGATTTAAGCTTTAAGCTAAACCAAAATTGTTATAATTTCTTCAATTTTATCTAAACCTAGTATATCCAAATATGCAATTGTTGAGCAAAAAGAAGCACTAAGGAAATAAATACTTGAAATGAATATTCTTAATGGTCTTTGTGAAAATCTCTATGATTATTATAAAATGAAAAATTATGCTAAAGATTAATGGTATTCCCTATAAAAGAAATATGAGACCAAGGAGGCTAGTGCTATGCTGTGAGTAGGTACTTAAAGTACTAAATGGTAGATGATCAGTAAGTTGAAATGCAGTCTCATGAACTCAAGAAAATTCCTCATAGAAAGTATTTTTGAAGGTATTCCTGCTGGATGAGAACAATCAACACTCTTTCCAATGATGAAAAGGGTGTCTTTTAAGACTCACAATAGATGCGAATCACTAGGGAGGCACGAGATGCGTTCTAGCTTACTTCCTTGGGATTATCTGCACAAAGTAACAAACGAGAGCCGGAGATGGGACTTTCAGGGGTCCTCCTCTGATGGTAAAGTCAATAAGGAAACTGAGAATGTAGCTAAGGAAGCTAGTTAGAATGACACAAGGTAATTCTAAGGTTTGGATGCAAAGAGTTACGTTGACATTGGTAGTGCATGACACTGTATATTTATAGTAGTGGGTTTAGGGAAGAGATCCCTAAACCCTAAGGGCTGTTTTGGCTTTTACCTCATATAGGATTTTTTTGGTGTCAGCTGAGAGGAGACAAGGAATATCTTTTGGGCTGGTGTGGCCTTCGCTGACTGGTTGATATTCATGGTGTGGTCCCCTTCCATGATTCGTAGTACAATTTCCTAGGTACGGTACGAGGTAGGTGTGGTGCCTCGCCTCATACGACTTACAATAACATTTAGCAGTACTTTTACAGCTGTCTTCTGCCATGTCATCGTATTTGTTGTTATTTTTTTGGAGGAGTGGTTGTCCTGCAGGTATCTCGATTTCTTCTTTCATTCTGCAGGACTGGTCATCCAGGAGGTATGGTATATTTCTCGTCATCTTTTTGCAGGCTTGTTTAAGTCGCATGTATTTTATCTTAATCTTTTATCTTAATCTTGTGATTAATGTCATGTGTTCCAGCACATACAATTTGCCCCTCAAGCCTGTTGAATCATGTCTGAAGGAGTTAACAGGTCTGATCCTGACAAATTCTTTTTTAGTTGTGCTCTTTAGAGTTGGGGTGTCTATTTTTGCAAGTTTTTTTGAAAGAAAATTTTCATTTCTTAACTTGTTCTATTTGTGGTATTATCCCTATACATGCCCCCTAATCCATATGTTTTCGCATTTTGCTAAAGGATGTGGACTATATAACGTTCAAGGTGATCTTTTGGGATAAAATTTCCATGATTTTGTACTTCAGGACAGGAATATGGGGAGTTTTTACTTTGGGGCGAACTTTGCAGGGTGTAATATTTCAGGGTGGTCACTACAGAATGGTATATTCAAGACGGACTTTTGTGGGGTGTTGTACAGAATCAAGATGGTGTTTGCGTCAGGGCTTCTTAGTTTTTTGTTGGGGTTTTTTTAGTAATATTATGATGTGACAGTTTTGATGATGCCTTTTTTTCGTAATTTAACTTGTGACGAAGTGATTTAACCCTTGCTCAGTTTACTTTAATACGCGGTTGGCTGATTTACCTCTATTATCTGTAAATTTTAATCTAGCCGGACGCGTGTGCCCACTTGCGCTGTACTTTCCTCGATTTCTCGCCTATTCGACTTCTCTCTCTTCAGTCATTTTGAACCTACTTCAATCTTGGCCGTTCATCTCCCATGTCACTATTCCTTGAGAGGCTGCCTATAACTACCCCTTAACTCAACATTTCAAATTTTTACTGATCGTTTGAACTTCTTTTCTTCTTCAAGTAAAATCTTCATAGTACTTTCTTTCTTGTGGTTTCTCTTCTTCAAGTATTCTTGTCTTAGGTTTTCTTTAACTCTTCTTCTTTCACTTTATTAATCTTAATGGCAAAGAACGCTAGGAAGAACGTAATTGTTTCTTCTGTAGACTTAACTTATGACTTTCATTTGGGAAATCGGATGTTCCTGTTCGTTGTCCTTTCCCTTTAGCCAAGAAGGCTGAGGATCCCGACGTTCCTCCTCGTGGTTGGGTTGAGGGGAAGTGGGATCATTTATATTGGGAGGATGCTTTTCCTTCTTCCGCCTCACTGAACCCTTCATCTAGGGTTGTACAATCATTCACCTCGTTGGCGGTGTATGAGAATGCTGGGAAGTTAGCCTTGACTAGGCTTTCTTCCCAAGTTTTGGACATTATGACGGGGGGGTGCCTCCAGTTTGTTGTGGAGGACAGGTTTCGCCTGTCGAGGGACCAGGGTTACTGGTGTCGCCTTGGGGAGCCGGGCATGCAAGCCTACGAGGTGATTGTTACCACCACTCCGTCCACCGATGTTTTCATCCCGGTGAACTTATATCACCTTGTTTTTGGGGTTAGGTTCCCCATGCATTGGATTCTGTAGCGGGTGCTGTGTTTTTATCAGTTGTCGTTGAACCAATTGATGCCCCATGCCACTAGGAAGATCATTTCTTTCATTTGGCACTGTGAATACATGGGTTACCCCTGACTTTGGACTTATTCCAAGCCGTCTTCAAGATCGAGCATGGGGAGAATAATCCCTTTTATTCTGTCAAGATAGTCAATGGTGCCACGGCGGTCTATCCTGATCTTAAGGATTTGAGGGGTTACTTTGATAAGACGGTGTGGGTGTGGGTCCCTCTTACTGATGATCACCCGTACTGGTACTCCCCTCCGGTTTTTCTAGACTGCCCCTGTGCTGCATGCCCCACTCACTATGAAAGAGGTGGGGCAGTTGTCTCATTTAGAGAGAGCGACCTTTCTCCATTTCCAGGGTTGGACTAGCGAGCTCATTGGTGTGGAGTATGATCACAAGTGGCTCTGTCCTGAGGCTGTCCTGCGCAGGGAGACAGCTCTATCCTTAGTCGGAATATCCAACTTCCTAACCTCAGGTAAGTGTAATTGTCTATGTATGCCCTTTAATATTCCTTTTGCTTGCCTTGGCTTTTACTTACTCCTTTGCTTTCGTTGTCTTCTCAGCACTATATGGGGGTCAGGTTCATTATACCACTCTTAGTATAACTCATTCAGGTGAGTATTTACTGCCGGGTGCCCCTGAATGTCCCGGAGGGGGGAAGAAGTGATTGTCAAATGACTACCTCCTCTGGGACCAAATAACTCCTTCAAGTGACTGTGTCGGACTTCAGCCTGCGCCTTATAGGAGATTATTATCAGGATTATCTGATGGGTAATAGGGCGCTTACCACCTTTGATATCGAACAGGTGGTACCTCCTGGCCCTCAGCGTGTGACTCTAGGGGTTGGTAGGGCCCTACACCCTGGAAACAAGTACAGCGATGAGCCAGGTTAGGTCCACCCTGATTTTAACCTGCTTTATCAGGAGTTCTTATCGAAGTCTGAGAAGGTTGGGATAAAGCGGGCTGCTCCAGTTGGTTCTAAGTTGGTCGCTTCGGCTGAAAATATGGGTGGGGCTATTGCCGCTCTTGTAGAAGAAAAGAAGGATGAGCCTGCCTCTGGTGTAGTGACTTTATCTTCGGATATGGTTGCTTCTACGTCTGCTCCTACCTCTCGCATTTTTTTTTGAATTACAAGGAAGGCTAAGCCAAAGACAACGAATCTCTAACAATAAGATCCGAAATGCAAGACGCCCTCCAACTAACCAAACACCATTACAAAAGCTAGTGGCACTCCATCTAGCAAGCCTATGAGCTACCATGTTAGCCTCCCTAAAACAGAATTCAAAAGACACTTGATCGAAGATAAGAGAAGCTGCAAGGATGTTCTCGATAATGACTTGAATATGAGCAGCCCGAATGATATTCCCATTAAAGGCCTCGATAACCATTTTAGCATCACCTTCAAAAACACACCTCTTCCAACCATTAGAAGAAGCTAACTGCACAGCCCACCAAAAACCATCAGTCTCCGCATGTTCCACTTCCATAAACGACCAAACTGACTTAGAAGCAGCCATGAGAACCTTCCCATTAGAATCCCGAGCAACCAGCCCCAAGCTAACTCGTTTCGCATGGATATCAACCACCGCATCCACATTAATTTTGACTATACCAGCCAACGGGTGAGACCACTTCGAGTTTCTTCTAACACTGTCCTTTCCTTTATCATTGGCGCTCACATATTCTACTAAAAGGTCCCGAGCACGACCAAGACGCACCTTAGGGATAATAGACACTTTCTCAAAACAAAGCACATTTCAGGCACTCTAAATCTGCCAGGCGCACATACAAAAATATCTAGACCCACCGAGGCCTTCAACTCCATCACCGCAGCTAACCATTCTTTGAATGAACATAAATGGTTCCACATCGGCAGATTGGGAATCATTTGCCAAAACTGCTTAGCCCAACTGCAATTCCTAAGCACATGCAAATTATCTTCGACCTCACCACACCTAATACACGTACCGACATTAGCTATACCCTTAGTTCTAAGTTTGCCCCATGGGGAAGGATATCACAAACTACTCTCCATAGAAAAATACGAGCTTTAGGAGGAATCTTAAGACTCCAAAAAGACCTCCAAATTGGATCAGGGCCAGAGGAAGAAGATGAAATATCACTCAAGGACAGAGCAATTTTGTAAGCGTCAAGAACCCGAAACACACCATCCGCACTTGCAGCTCACCTCAAGTTATCCACCCTATCCGAGGCTCCTATTGGGGTACCCAAAATTCGACTAACATCAATAGGCAACATGATCTCAGATATGATATATTCACGCCAACACCGAGAAACAGGATCAAAAAGAGAGGCAACGGTCATATCAACAGAGATACCCCGTTGAGGAGAAATGATCTTCCCAGATCCAGCCCCAGCTACCCAAGCATCACCCCATATTATGATATACTTGCCATTTCCTATACACCATCTAGAGCCAAACACCAAGATCTCTTTCAAGCTCCGAGTACTACGCCAAGAAAAACTCGAGTTTGCACCAACCTTCGAATCCCAAATCAAAGAACTGGGAAAATATTTAGCCTTCAGACACCTAGCCAGAAGAGAATTACGAAAATTATGAAGCCTCCAAAACTGTTTTGCAAGCACGGCCAAATTGAAACTCTCAAGATCCCTGAACCCCAATCAACCTTTGCACTTAGCTTATACACCTTACGCCACGCTCTCCATGGTATTCCACTGTCTGAACTAGAAGTACCCCACCAGAAGTTACGAATGATGCTCATCACCTCATTACAGAAATTAGCAGGAAATCTAAAACAACTCATAGCGTAGGTGGGAATAGAGTGGGCAACTGCTCTAATAAGAACTTCCTTGCCGGCTTTGGATAAGAGCTTTTCTTTCCAACCTTGTAGATTTTTCCAAATCCGATCACGAAGGTTGGCAAAAAAGAATTCTTTGGATCTCAGAAAAACAGTAGGGAGGCCTAAATATTTATCATGTCTCACAACCTCCTTAATGTTCAAAACATTAGTCACACACCTTCGAACATGGGTTAATAAGCACTTATTGAAAACCACAACACTCTTGTCTACATTAATTTGTTGACCAGACAAGGCTTCGAACTTGGCAAGCTTTTTCCTAATAGACTGAGGGTTTTCAACATTTGCACGAGCGTAAATCATACAGTCATCAGTGAAGAAGAGATGAGAAATCTAAGAGGCGTTCCGAGCTATAGAAATACCATGGAGGGAACCATTCAGAATTTCCTACCTCTCGCTTAGTAGTATCTTTATCAGGGACAAACCCTGTTTTCAAGGGTTTGCCTCTGGTGGGCGCGAAGAGGAAAAGGAACCAGGTGAAGAGGCCCCTTCCTATTGCTGCACCGGTTATCAAGGTCGTTCCTTTTACAGGAGCATAGAGTTAAGCAGAGGCAGGATTCTTCTTCTACCCGTTCTTCAGGACCGCTTTCTTCAGGTACATAATTCTACCTTGTTGTGAATCAAAATTTTTCCCTAGCATTGTAGTCAGCCCAACATATTATTTCAATTGTTAGTCTAATTACGGTGGCGTTAGTGAAGGTCGATGCTGTCGCCGTCGCCCTTCCTGCCGGGGAGTCAATCGATCCAAATCCATGTCTCTTTGGAAGAGACAAGGCTTTCGAGGGTGGTTCTCCATCTGCAGGAGGGTTAGCTGTTGCTGACGCTTCCCCTAGGGTCCACGGTGGGGCTGGTGTAGTCCCAGTCCAGGTTTTTGCTTCGAGGAAGGTTATCTTCCCTAATGATGCCTTCGCCAACTTTGACTCCTTCGTGGATGTTTCTGATGACGATGACAGCGAAGGTTTCTCATTGCAACGTCTTAGAACTAGGGGCCTGTATCCTGTTAGGAAGAAGTGTCAAGGCAGCCTTAGAATTGGGGGCCAGGACACGGGCAAAGGAAAGGATACTGTTATTCCTGAGCAGATCCCTATTTCGCTTCCTTCTCCTCTGATTGCAGGTATGCTGGTATTATATGTTTGTTGTGTTCACCTTGGGGTTTCTCATTGCCCATTGTTCACATCTTTTCCTGCTTTGTTGACATTATTCTAGACATGATGTATCTGGACTCCAGGAAACATATCGGTTCTTCTTCTGTGGTACAGCCTTACACAGATGCAGATGTGTAGGTACAAGCTTCCTGATAAGGAGAAGTATGAGTCTATCAGCCTGATGGCCACTGATGGGGGGGGAGGTGGCGATGGCTCATTCCATGAGTCAGATCGAGGACGCCGTCAAACGGGTAATTACATGCCTCTTCCATCTTAATCTTTTCTTTCCTTCCTTTTTTTGTTTGATCTGATTCTAACTGGGCTTTGGTTGATTTGTCATACTCTTAGGAGTCATTTTGTAAGTTTGGGTACTGCCGTTCATGTAGAGCGGCTACAGATGTTGGAAGGGTACAACCAAGCTCGGATCCAAAATAAGAGGTTCCAGGCTATCCTCGAGTTTAGGTAGAACCAGTACCAAGACATCAAGTCTAGGTTCGTCCCTGTCTTAGAGGAGGCCGATGAGTTGAGGAGGAGGCTTTCTGAGGCAGCGGCCCCTGCTGAGTTGACCCAAAGGGTCTAGGACTTATAGGCTCTGGTTGCTGCCAGTGATGAAGTTGTAAATAAGTTGAGGGCTGAGAATGCCAACAAGGATAAGGCTTATCCCCTGCTGAGTGTTGAGTTGGAGGCGGTATAAGCTGCTCACTCTAAAAGTGTTGTTCTCTTGGAGGAAGCTCTTAAAGAGAAGGAGCAGCAGGCGAGTAGGTGTAATCAGTTTGAGGAGGTTTTCTCCCAACTTCGTTTGGAAGCTAGCCAGCAGAAAGAGCACTATGAGACTAAGCTTCGGATGTTCAGGGCAGAGGTAGAGCGTCTAGGTACAGAGCTGTCTGTTCAGAATTGGGAACGGGTCGCTGTTGTAGCTCAGATTTCTCCTCTAAAGGAACGACTGCAAGAGTATTCTTCCTCCCAGTCTGCCAAGAATAAGGAGATCAAATATATGCGTTTTCAGCTCGCTGCCGAGACAAGATTGTCACTGATCTTGAAGAGCAGATTGCTTATCCGTTGAAAGTTGTGCAGGACTTGGTGAAAGTTGTTAATGAGTCTCTTCCTGTGAAGAACTTCTCCAAGTTTCCCTAGTGCATCAAAGTCTCTACTGATCGGTTTAAAGATGCCCTCACTAAGGAAAATCTCGCAGAGAAAAAGGTTGTTGAGCAGGAGGAGAAGAATGTTGGGCTTAAGCTGCGTCTTACTAAGATAGAGAAGAATCTTCAAGTTTCTCAAAAGTGTGCAATTAGAGCTTGAGAATGCTCAGGAGGAGCTTTCTAAGGCTCGATCTGCCCTTGAGTTGGCATAGCAAAATCATAATGAGTAGATAGCCAAGGTCGCCTCCTTTTATCAGAGAGATGCAGGAGCTAAGGCCAGGGTACTTTTGTTAAATGCTTGTTTTTTTCTATACCCGAATTTTGATTGGGATGCTATGAAGCGTCATCTCCAGGCCTTGAAGAATGAGCGCAGGGTCAATAAACTTAGAAAGAGTGACCCTCTCCTCCAGACTCCAGAAAGTCAGCCTTCTTCTCAAAGGCCTGCATTAGCCAGTCCTGCTTCTGCTATTCCTCCTTCTGTTACTCCAACAACGTAAGGTGCCTCTGGTTTTTCAGCATTAAACTTAGTCCTCTTTTCCTCGATTTTGTATGTATCATTTTTGTAGGTTAGTCTTTGTAGATACTTGTACAAACTTCTTTTGTTTGTAGTTGTTATTTGTATATTTGCACTTTCTGCACGTCGTTTATTAGCAATGACAATATTTTTTCTACTTTGGTACCTTTTTGTTTGTTTTGTACACTTGAGCTATTCAGCGTATTTGCCCCCTAACTCATGCAACTTAAACACGTAAGTTTAGGAGTATGAGTTAGATGGTCGCTTTTTCATGTAGATTTGCAAGTTCAATAATTTGAACATTTACCCACCATTAACCTGAAGAGTTTTAATGAGGGCCTTTCCTTTTCAGGGTATAAACTTGGTCGTGCCCCAGAGTCTTACTTTGAGCTCGTTAGTCATATAGACTTTGGCTATTTCAGGAATAGAGGGCATTAGGGTCTTTGTTTGTCTATTTGGGATCTGGAACAATTTCTTCAGGGAATTAAATGTTTGTCCTGAAGAAATGTTGGCCAAAGGATTATAGCCTACTGTTTGGACTCTAAGATACTCTCCCCTGGGTATTTAAGTGTCTTTCCTGTTGAGACTCTTGCTCTAAGAATGGGGGTGGTCTATTTTAAACCAAAGTCTGTTTAAGACAAGATGTATGCTTAACTGGGCATGTTATGTCTTTCCTGTTAAGTTCTCGTCTTAAGAATGAGTGAGTCAGAACCGTTCTGACTTTCAGTTTTTTAGTTTTTGTCTTAACTGAAAAGCTTTTGTTTTCAAGGTTAAGGTATTGGGTCTGATGTGTATCAGGACCTTGTTTTCTTTCTTAACTGAAAAGCTGTTGTTTTCAAGGTTAAAGTATCGCTTTCTTTCTTAACTGAAAAGCTGTTGTTTTCAAGGTTAAGGTATCGCTTTCTTTCTTAAGAAAAGCTGTTGTTTTCAAGGTTAAGGTATCGTATCTGATCTTTCACCTTTTAGGTTTTCCATTTTGGGAGAAACTAGTGGGCGGTAAAGTGACTTTTCGATGTTTTGTTTATCCAGAATTGCTTTTTATCATAACAAAGGAGCCTTAAAGGCTTTGCTTTTTACAGGAAAGAGATCTACGTTACATCAGTTCTATACATAATACTTCTTCGGCACTCTTGAATTCCAATTATGCCGGAATTTTTTCTGTCCTGGTTTCCTCAGCTTGTAAGCTCCATGGCCCAGGACTTTAGTGACAACGTAGGGGTCCTCCCAGGTTTCAGAGAGTTTCCCATGGCCCCGTATTTGGGCAGATTGGGAAAGTCTCAGGACTTGCCCTATCAAACAATATCTCAATTGACTAAATTTTAACATATAGAATAATAATAAAATATAAACTATAAATAAACAGTAAATAATTTCAAAAAAAAAATCATGAGACAATGTGAGTAAAACAAAGAGAGTATTTACGTTTATTACAAAATGAGATTATATATAATATACTCCCTGCGCCCCTATGAGAATGCACCTAATTTTTTTTGGGTGAAATTTAGTGGAAAGAAAAATTTAATTGAAGAGTTAGACAAAAATAAATGGATAATAGAATGAGTGATTTAGATATAGAGAGAGAGTAACAAATTAGAAAATAAAATTAAAAGAAAAAAGTACAAAAAAGATGGAATGTACTACATTTCTAATGAGTTGTCACATCACATTGAGTAGTGAGCTTTATAAAATAAAAATCAAAGTATGTTAGGCAAGTCAGTAATGAAATGAGAGGATCAAAATTTTTTTTAGAGATTAACAAATTGCACAGTCATAATAAATTATTGTATAATGCACGCTTTTTTAATAAAAATGTCTTGCATGCAAAATTTTAAAATACTACATAGTATATTTTTTTATAGCGTTTGGTTGTGATATTCGTCCTTTTAAATTTGCTCTATTTTTATTTATTTTATTGACTTTGTCTGATTTGGTTTTGGCACTTTTGGCAATACAACTGTTGAATCATTAAATATCTTTAATTGTGTATATCAAGGAATCAAAAAAAATTGATATTAATAATCCTTGCGTTAAAATAGGGATGGAAATGGGTCGGACTCGGCTCGGACTATCCACCCTCCGACTTTGCTCCGAATAAATCTCGGACTATTTTTTTCAGTCCACCTCCACTCTGAGTCGGATTATGCATACTCCAACATTGCTCCGACTCGGACTCTCGGACATCCGGCGGACTTCGGATTATATCAAGATTTATTTTTATCGATACTACATTTATGATTTTAAAGCACGAAAAAATTAATATAGATTGGTCTTCAAATTCAACTTGAATAAGAAATATTAGTCCTGCAATTACAACAAACAAAATAGTCCTTAGTTTCCTAAAATTACGTTAACAAACACAAAAATTACATAAATGATGAAGTCTTCGATTCTTCATGCTCAACATTACAACATCATTCTTCGTCTATAGCTTCTACATCCTCGTCTTCAAAAATCGGTGCATGTTGAAGGGGATTTGCTTTAGTGTCTACAAATTAGAAATAACAAGATTAATAAATAATATAATTATATAATTTCTTAATTGTACGTACTGATGTAAAAAAATTAAATACCTTTGAATTCCATACGCCTCCAACTTTGAAGGCACATCAAAGCTTCGACAGTCTTAGGAAGAAGCCTACTACGATGAGGTCCAATAACTCTACCACTAGTGCTAAAAGCACTCTCAGAAGCAACAGTTGAAATAGGCACTGCAAGTATGTCTTTAGCAATCTCAGAAAGTGTAGGAAACTTACTCGATTCCGCATTCCACCATGCCAATAAGTTGAATTTGTTTTCATCCACCACGAGTCTTTCCTCCTCAAAATATATCTCTAATTCACATTTGCGTGGCTTTTTATTTGGTTGGCTGGAAACATGCTTTTCCCATAAGCCCTCAACATCACTTGAATCATCAATTATCCTCTTATTATACTTGTTTGAATGTGATGAGGGTGAAAAAGGAGTAAAATTTTCATTAGGCACTGTTTCATATTCATTCACCAAATCCTTCAAAATCCTTCCAATCCTTTCACATTCTATATCCTCACAAAGAAGTTCAAAATAAAAAGATACACATTCAAATTTTCTTCTTGGATCCAATATTGAAGCCACAGACAACATGCCGTTAACCACTTCCCAATACTTATCAAACTTTGTAATCATTGCTTTAGCCATAGACTCAGTTATTGTATTTCCACAACTTTTCCATCTTCTTAAGTTGAGCCTTATTTCACATAATGTTTGAAAGTAAAGATTGGCAGTAGGATACTTTTTACCGGAGAAAGCCTCAGTTGTCCTACTAAACAACGCCAATTTATCACAAATGTCACTTGCCATTTTCCACTCTTCTTTACTCGGTAACCTAAACTTTTCTTTTCCACTTTTTCCAACCTTAGTTTCTAACCTAGTAAATGCATCTTTATATAAAAGAGCAACTTGCAACATATCAGAACATGAATTCCATCTAGTCTTACAATCTAATTGTAGTTTTTTAGTAATAGGAATTCTACAATAATTGCAAGCATCTTCAAACTTCTCATATCTATTTGGCGATGAAGTGCAAAAGGTAACTACACTTCGGACTTTTTCAATTGCACCACTAATTATTTCTAAACCATCTTGAACAACCAAATTCAAAATATGTGCACAACATCTCATATGCAAAAAAGAGCCATATAACATAAGCTTAGAAGGTTAAAGTTTCTCAAGCAAAACATCTACAACAACATCATTTGTTGTGCAATTATCAAGGGTAATGGTAGAAATCTTTTCATTCAAATTAAAACTTTTCAAACATTCAACCAAGGTCTTGCTTATTGTGTACTTGTTGTGTGGGCATGGTAAATAAAGAAACCTAATCAACATCATATAGAAACAAATAAGATTCTAGACATGATAATATAACATATTGTTTGATTAAAGTAAAGGAAAGATACCTGATAAGTTGATTCTGCAAAATCCAATCATCGTCAATATAGTGTGCTGTCACAGCCATGTACCCTTTTATTCTTTTGTTAAAATTAATCAAGGGCTAAGATTAAAAGAATATTGAAATCAATGGTTAGAATCCAAAATTCATGTGATATAATGTGATTGGCTATTGAAGTTTTTTAAGAATTGATGAGGTGGATATCATCAAAACCATTCATTCATCCAAATTACATATCATCAATGGCTTAAATTTAATTAATGGTAAAATACAATTTTAATTTCTTAAAAAAGCTAATTAGCAATAAAATTGAATAAGAATTATATAGAATTATGAGGTTATTAGTGATTTAAATATAATTAAATAAAATTTTAATTTGTTATTAGCGGTTTAATTTCGTTTCATTCATAATAATTGACAACTTACAACTAAATCTTTGATATACTATCGATTAACTATCTAATTGATTATCATATAGATTAATAGTTTAATTTAGTTAGTTTTAGGTTTCATTATACTTATATAACTTAAAAACTATGTAAGATTGTGACTCTGTGAGTCCATATTCCATAATAGTCTAATCGATTGTTTTGATTAGTTTCGTTCATTCAACTTAATCAAACTTACAATATTCAATCTCACTTACAATTTAACGACATAGTTTCAAGTCTATATAACTATATTCGACAAGTTCCAACTTCCAATTAAATCTTTATTAAACAATCGATCAAGTATCTAATTGATTAATATTAATTAGTATATAGACTAATACTATAATTCTAATAGTTTATTTAACTTAGTTTTAGGTTTTATTATACTTAAATAACTTCAAAAGTCAATACTATGTAAGACTGTAAGTCTATAATAATCTAATCGATTGTTTTGATAAGTTTCAATCATTCAACTTGATTAAATTTACAATATTCAATCTCTCTTACAATGTGAATGTTAGTCACTCATGAGTCATGACTCATATTCATATAGTCAGATCTCAAATTTGCAATTTTGCTTAGAATAAACTTATTTTCATATAAAATTTAAAATTTTCAAAATATAAAAATGCCTTAAATTAAAATTTGAGTCGGATGTCGGATTGAATCGAGTCGAATCGGAGTCGGGTCGATTCGGAGTCGGAGTCGGGTCGAGTCGGAGTCGGAGTCGGATTGGAGTCGGAGTCGGTCGGATTATCGGATTTATTTTACAGTCCAACTCCGATCCGGCTCTAGCTCGGAGTCGGATTGTATAATCGGAGTCGGAGTCGGATTTTTCCTAGCTCAGAGTCGAATCGGATAAAAAACCTCGGGTCGAGACGGATCAGGGGCGGATTCGGACTGAATTGCCATCCCTACGTTAAAACGAATAAAACAATATCTCACTTGACTATATTTTAACATATATGTTAATAATAAAATACAAACTAAAAATACACAGTAAATAAAACGAAGAGAGTGTTTCAGTTTATTATAAAATGAGATTATATATATAGATATATATATATATATATATATATATATTTGTGTGTGTGTGTGTGTGTGTGTGTGTGTGTGTGTGTGTGTGTGATATATATATATATATATATGTGTGTGTGTGTGTGTGTGTGTGTGTGTGTGTGTGTGTGTGTATATATATATATATATATAGGGCTGGCAAAAGCTGACCCGACCTGCTAACC
>CM033466.1:4085283-4148912 GCA_019425755.1 Amaranthus cruentus
AAAGTGTTTCTTACTCCAATCTCTAAGAGGACCTTTGAGGGCTTTGAGCTTATTGACCAAGGACATATTTGGTAAATTTCTCCATTCCTCCATAAGAAAGTTCTTAAAATATGGGTTTAAAAACCAAGGATCGAAACTCCTAAATGGTTTAGGACCCCAATTCATCCTTGCCTCCAAAGACAATACAATAGGGTTATGATCCGATAAACTTCTTTTCTTCCCCTCCAAGCGCATATAAGGAAATTTTCTAAACCATCCATCACAACATAACCCTCTATCAAGTTTACTCTTAGAATCATTCCGCCTCCACATGAACTTTATGCCATGCAACGGGATATCTATGAGGCCTAGATCAAAAATCCAATCTGAGAATACACGCATACTCGATTCACATCTAAAAGACCCGACCCTTTCCTCTTGTTGCAGAATCGTGTTAAAATCCCCAAGGATAAGCACTGGTTTATTAATTGAGACTACAACATTTTTCACCTCCTCGAAGAAACTGCTTCTACTCACTCTATCATTGGGGCCATAGATTACTCCTATGCAACACTCAAACATGCAATCTTTAATGCACCCTTCGAGAAATATCCACCGTTCCCCTATGATTTTATTATGAACAACAAAATAAATCAGGTCCCATACAGTTACTATACCTCCAGCATGATTCTCATTCGCAAAAACTTCACAAATATCAAAACTATCATGTCCCCAAATTCTTCTTAATCTAATCCGCATAGGATTTCTATGTTTTGTTTCCACAATCCCCATGAGAGAGAGTTTATTTGATGAGACAAGACTTCTAATAGTAGAAGTTTTTTCTCCCTTGCCAATACCTCTTATGTTCTAAAACAGTAAATTCATCACAAAACACAATATAGCAGCATAATTTCGAAGAGGCTCAAGATTATACCTGGGCATCTTCCTCCATCAATTGCAACCTTTTGGATTTGCGGAGGTTGCTCATAACATTCTCTTCATCATTAGTTGATATACCAATCATCTTTGCAATATTCCACGTGTTGTGGGCCTCAGCATCACTTAAAGAGGGTGGCTGAATGCCTTTGGTGTTGTTGCAACAGGGAGTGAGGTTCTTCTTCGGTCTACCACGTCGCCTTTTAATGGAGATACTCAAATATATATATATATATATATATATATATATATATATATATATATATATATATATATATATATATATATATATATATATATATATAATATATATTATATAATATATATATATATATATATATATAATATATATATATATATATATAATATATATATATATATATATATAATATATGATATATATATATATATTATATATATATATATATATATATATATATATATATATATATACATATATATATATATTATATATATATATATATATATATATATATATACATATGTATATATATATATATATATATATATATGTATATATATATATATATATATATATATATATATATATATATATATATATATATAATATACTCCATGTGCCCTATTAGAATGCACCTAATTTTTTTGGGTGAGATTTAGTGGAAAGAAAAATTGGATTGGAGAGCTAGACAAAAAATAAGTGAATAATAGAATAAGCGATTAATATAGAGAGATATAGTAATAAATTAGAAAATAAATTAAAATAAAAACGTACAAACAATAATGGGGTGTACTACACTTCTATTGAGTTGTCACATTGAGAAGTGAGCTTTCCAATGAGAAACTAAAGTATGTTAGGCATGTCATTAGTGAGATTGGGAGGTTTACAAATTTTTGTAGTGAATAACAAATTGTAAAGTTACATTATTTTATTTATTTTTTTTTGATAAAACAAAGTCACATTACTTTGTTGTATAACACTTCCAAATTCACATTAATGTCTGGCATGAAATTTAGTAAATTAGTGCAAAATACATTTTTTAAATCGGTTGGTTGTTGTGATATTAACACTTTAAATAATTATAAAATTATATTATGAAATTTTTTGTGAAATAATTTAATTGATGCTGATATTGAAATGGTCTAATTAAATAATAAATTTAAATAATTTGATTGAAATCATAATAAAGTTATTAAAATAGTCACATAAAATAGTAATTTTAAATATCGCATCAAATATTCAAAAAAAATATCGCATCAAAGTGAGATCAGTTGGTAATAAGGAGCATGTATGATGGTATATATTTTAATGTAATTATACATCTAATTAATCATTGTTTTATGTTTGTTTTCAATGGAATAAAATAACTACATTATCATAGCTTTTTTAAGTATGGAAGATCTGAATCCCCCAAAACGTCGTAGAGGAAGACCTTGCAAACAAAGGAATACAACTACTATAACTCCAAATATGGATAGAGGTTAGATTATTATTGAAAATTATTTTTAAAATTTATTTAAAAAGTCCAATTATTATTAACATTAATTTTTTATATTTTTAGCAAACTCTATCATAACTATAGAGCAATCTAGGAAAAATTCTAGAAAAACAAGATTTATTAGAAAGGAAATAATCAAAATCAAGTGGTAAGTCAATATTTATTTTGATTTTTTCTCATCATGTTCATCAACTAAATTGTTTTATAATATTTACTTATTTAAAACCCTATCTAACATCTACCGAGTATTTAATAGATCATTCGTCATCAAAAAATGAACCGATTACAAGCGTTACACAGCGGACACCCTTTAGTGATATCACAAACGGTTTGTATTTCATGTTAGATTGTTTCATGTGTTGATATGTTTGAATTATGATTAGGGTTATATGACATAATGACTCATGATTTGTTTTAGTTGTGTATTGTCGAATGATTACTTCAAGAGGTCAAACAATATTGGGAAGTCAATATGTTGACAATGGTAGCCCATCCATCCTTTCGAATGTTGTTTTCAATGATTCAATGTCAACAAATGGACCAAGAAAGAACACTACACAAAAGCAGTCTATTATTGGGAATTTGTCTGAAAATATAGGAGAACTTGATCATCATAATGACACATTTGTTGACATAGGTAAATTTATTTACTTTAATTAATTAGATTATTTTGTTTATATGTTTAAATATATTTTTTGGTACTTAATAAGTATTGTGTGAATAAAAAATATAGATTTGACCGAAGCAACAGAGACTGGTGGAATCATGGGTCATGATATAGTAGGTATAACAACAGGCCAAGTTATACATATTTATAGATTCAAATTTAAAAGTTTGCAATGTGTTTACATTAATGTGTAATTAATTTTAATTCCAACAGATGTTGTGAACACAATGATAATAATGGTTAGTCTTCAAATTATATAATTTCTTAAAAATATATAAATAATTACTTTATATGTGCTTTATATATACAATTTTTAATCGTTCTTCATTGTAGGGTATATGGATATTGGAGATCCAACTTTTTTTTTATGAAGAGTATGGTGCAAATATGTGGAGCCTTGAAAGAGTGGATAGAAGACTAAAAAACAACTCACCCACCTTTCAATTATGTTGTAGAAAGGGAAAAATTGCACTTCCTATTCTTCAAGAACCTCCACAATTACTCTCATCTCTTTTGCATGGTCATGACTTACGAAGCAAGCATTTTTTGGAACGCATAAGGGGGCATAACATGAGGTTTGCGTATACTTCTATGGGTGGACAAATTGATAAACTCTTAATAATGGTCGTGGGCCATATGTATTCCGAGTTCGAGGGCAAACATTTCATAAATAAGTAGCTTACTTCTAGATGGAACTGCAGCAAAATTTAACCAATTATACATTGTTGACACTGAAAACGAAATCTCCAATAGAAAAACTGATGTTAGGTAAAATCATTTTTAAATTAATTACTTTTATCACAACGATCATAAAATTTTGTAATTAAATATTATAATTTTATAACAGTTACTCAGTTAATTATGTTTGTTTATGATTTTAGCTCGGGCAATTCAGAAGACTTTGATGATACAATTGTTGAAGATTTGAAAAACCTACTAGATTCTACAAATTCGTATGTGCAAACATGGAGAATGGCACGTGATAACATCTGTCATGCAGATAGCGTTGACATTCAGCTGAAGCTCATTCATAAACGTACTCTTGATGGAAGAACTCATAATCTCCCTTCTGCATCTGAGTTGCAGCATTAATTATTGGAGACATCGGAAGTATTGCAGAAGAGCGAGACATAATAGTCGAGGGTCGTGATGGTAGATTAAAGCGCATTAGTGAACTTCACCCGAGTTATCTTGTGCTTTAATATGTATTATTATTTCCCCGTGGTGAGGATGGGTATAGATTAGATATCATAAGGGAGTTGAATTGGACGTGAATAGTTTAGATGCTAAACTTATCCCGACATCTGTAAAGAAACGTGTAAGGTTGACTATGCGAAAATGGTTTTCTTATCGAATAATGGATCGTAAGGATGAAGCTGACACCATTTTACGTTCTGGTAAACTGTTCCACCAGTTTTTGGTTGATGGATGGACAATGATAGAGTTTGAAAGGCTTCTACTCATACGGAGGAATCAAAATGTGCTAAGGGCTAATAAATATGTGAACCTTTAAGGTGCCATTTCAATATCTGATGGTCAAATAAACATAGCTGGTAGACGTATAATCCTACCATCTACATATCCAGAGAGTCCACGATTCATGACAGAGATATATCATGATGCTATGGGTATATGCAAGACTTTTGTATTTCGGGATGTATTTATTACATTTACATGTAACTCACAGTGGCCAGAAATCACCCGTTTCGTTCAGTCAAGAGGTATCCGCTCAAAAGATAGACCGGATATAATATTGCGAGTGTTTAAAATAAAGTTAGACAGTTTGGTGAAAGATCTCAAAAAGGAAGGTTGGTTCGGAAGAGTAATTGCATGTTAGTATATTTGTTTTCAAGAGTTAAATTTTTAATGTTATCTAACATGTACTGGATCTTCTATTTGTCATTATGCAGTGGTATATAGTATTGAATTCCAAAAGAGAGGGCTTCCTCATGCCCATATAGTATTGTTCCTAGACCGAGATGACAAGATTTAAAATCCAATAGAAATTGATAAAATTCATATCTGTAGAATTGCCTAACAAGGACAAAGATCCTTCACTATATGCTTTGGTTACAAATTTAAAGATACATGGGCCTTGTGGATCATCGAACCCAAAATCCCTTTGCATGAAAGGTAATAATTGTTCAAAAATTTATCTTAAGAGGTTTAATGAAGAAAGGTATGTCGATGGGACAGCTATCCATGTTATAAGAGATTGAACGATGGTGCAACATGTGTCAAAATGGAAATTGTATTTAGATAATAGAAATGTTGTCCCGTACAATCGGTCTTTTACTTTTGAAATATAATGCGCACATTAATGTGGAATGGTGTAATCAATCAAGAGCTATCAAATACCTCTTTAAGTACATCAATAAAGGACAATATAGGATAACAGTAGGTCTGTTCAGATCACAGAAAGAAAATGGAAATGAAGATGATGTTGATGAGATTCAAGAATATTATAATTGCAGATATGTGTGCACAAGTGAAGCTTCTTGGCGCATCTTAGGATTTGAAATACATCATCGGACTCCATCTGTGGAGAGGCTTAGTTTCCATTTTCTAGGTGAACATACAAAGGTGTTCAATGATGATGACCCAATCGATAATGTCATGTCCAACCCTTTGAATGAGAGTCAATGTTCATGGCATGGATGGAGTGTAACAAACAATACCATGATGCTGCAAATCTTTTATACAGTGAATTCCCAAGGAATTATGTGTGGCAAAGAAAAGATAAGATATGGACTCCACGTAAAAGAGGATTCATAATAGGTAGATTGTATCATGTTTCACCGGGTAGCAAAGAGAGATATTAGTTAAGAACATTACTTAACTTTGTCAAGGGGCCTACATCATTTGAAAAAATATGAACTGTTATTGGAGTCGTACATCCTACGTTCGAGCACTTGGTGTATTTCAACCCCTAGATTCTTCATGCTCCTTCAAAGGTTTCCAAATGGTCCCCTTTGATCCTCATTTGTGCAACACTTAACTTAGGCTCATTACTAATGCTAATCTTGGTGCGCAATGTATCTCTACCCAATGATTGCTTAATCATTTGTACCATGACTATCCCCTTCTATCCAATCCAAAGCTAGCATTTGACCATTTTCTAATCCATAATAACATACTCAATTAAATCAAGTCCTAAACACTTGGTGAACATCACCCATATTCGTAACAATTTTTTAAAGAAATGCATTATGTCATTTTTATGATAATGAAGCTTTCATCCCTAACATAATTTTTTTTCATAATCTTCTGTTAGTATCTTATATCATTATTTTACATGGTAATGGATTTGGATGAACTATTTAAAAAATTAAAAAAAAAATTAACATTAGTAATAAAACATTTCATTGATATGTTGTAAATTAACCCACATTTTGATATATCTTTCTAATAATTCAACATTTACCTTTTTTGTTTTCAGCATACCCTTTTATTTTCTAATAATCCTACATTTGTTTTTAGTTTCCTATCAGCATGCTCAATTAGTATCCTAACAGGAAACTAAGGGCAAAGGTTGATGAAATAAAAGATATTCCAAATATAGGATTATTCATAGCAAGTAGGTAAAAGATTGGATAATTATTGTAAATTTTTTCTTGAAAAGCATTTACCTTCCTTCTCAATTTTCCTCATCTTCTATTTTGGATCGTGTAACTCATTTTGCCGAATGTTCTTATTTGAAAATAGATCTTACCGCTTAATTTTAATGTCGTCCCTATAATTTTATTTTACTATATATCATTCACACACTTCAATCTCTATTCATTTAATACAAAATTCATTACACAACTCTCCATAAACATTAAAAACTACCCAATACCTTTTTTCTTAATTGAAAATAAACCCTAATATTTTTTAAAGGTTATCCCAACAAATTTATTTCACTATCTGAACCAGTAATACATGGTTCAAGGAAGCCTACTAACAATGAGCTTTATTTACACAGTTCAGCTGGCTTTACACCTGCACCAAATTCACATGAAGTGCATAAATCTAGGGATAACATCATAGATTGCTTTGTTTCAAGGTTAACTACATGCCTTGACCAAGAAGAGGTCATATCAGATCCAGAAAATAAAGCAAAGGCCATACAGGCAAGAACAGACACAGAGTACAAGTCATCAGAACCACCTGGCTGTCAACAGACTTGATGAACCTTCTGAGGCAAGACCTAGGAAATTTAGACCTCAACCAGGCCAAAGACATCATCTCTGCACATGGACCAAGCTGCCATGGGCCCAGGACCACCCTAAATATCCGTATGGATCCCTAGAGATCTTTCTGAAGGTGGGCTGGTCAACTGGTTTACAAAAGGAAGCCTTTGTTCTGTTTTTGGTGTTTTTCTGTTTTAAAATCTTGCACATGATGTAGCAAGTGGCATCTTAAGGCTTGATATTGTTAGATAAGCCTAGATGACCGTCGTAGTTTATGAGCGTCCTACATATAGGGGCCTCATTAGTTGTAAAACTCCTTTTTTGATTCATAATACAAAATACTTACTTTTTTTTCTTTCAAACAGCTTTGTTGTTTTAGAGGATGTAAGTGAAGCATTTTCTTTTCCTTTCTGATTTGTGAGTGAAGCAAGTTAGAGGGATCTTCTCAAGAATTAGCTGAGTGAAGCCTGATTGCTTGTGGAAGGCATTGTTTGTCTTTGAAGGTGAGTGAAGCCTTCATTCGAGACAAGTATCAGGGCGACAGGGCCTGAAAATCAAGAACACAGTTCTTGGCTTCATTTTGGCCTCGGAATTGGGTTGTGCAAGAGTAGGATTTGATAGGCATTACAAGGCTTGTTTTGTGTGCAATAGTGAGGGTTCAAACACTCCTGACATGTTCTAAATTGGTATCAGTGCAAGTAACAAGAGCAATAGAAGATCAAAAAAACTGAAGATCAGTTGCAAACATCACAAAGGAGTTATGGATTGATTGATTCTTTGCATATCTGGTAAATTCTTTTTAATTTTTCCTATAGAGTCTTCATTTGTACATCTATAAGCAGGTAGTTTTTTCTTGAATCAAAATCTCATCATTGTTTTCATAAATAGTGCACGCTTAAAGATTAGTGGAGTTAATTCTAATAAAAGAAATTAAAACTAAATTTTGATGTTCTCCTGTATTGCTTGTTTGTTTTCTTTGGTTTGTGTTGTGAGTTTTTAAAACACCATGGATGCAAGAATTCAGGCTATAGAGGAAGCCTTACAAAGAGTGACCCAAATTTTAGCCACTGTTGGGCTAAGTAACCCTGAAAGACCCCTACAAAACCAAAATAACAACACATCAAGAAATCAAGAAGACGGGACTGTTAGGATTGATATACATGAATTTGATGGGAAATCAGATGATCCTGAAGTCTACATAGAATGGGAAGCTTGTCTTGACAGATATTTTGAATATAAGGAAACTTCCTCTGAGAGACAATATAAGTTAGCCAAAATAAAATTCACAAAGTTGGTTGCTGTTTGGTTAGAAAGCATCCAAAAACAAAGAAGGAGGGATGACAGGGCTAGTATTTCTACTTGGGAGAAACTAAAGAAACATCTGAGGAAAAAGTATGTCCCATCTAACTATAAGGAACAATTGTATGTGCATGGAACACATTGAGTCAAGGGAACAAGAGTGTGTCTGAATTTATACAAGAATGGGAGAGACTTTCTGTTTTGTGTGAGGTACATGAGACTGAGGACATGAGAGTAGGCAACTTCCTTACAGGGCTCAAGGAAGATATCAGAAAAAAATAAAAATAAAAAAAAAACTTATTCTCACACTAAATTTGACCTTACCTATGGCTTGTAATCTAGCTTTGAGTATAGAGAAGTTTACCTCTAAGAATAAAGCCAGCAGTAATTACAACTACAACAGAACTCCTAGGAACTTACCCCCAAAACACCTATTAATTCCACTAACACACCTAAGAAGGATAATAAAGACAGTGGGGTAAAGAAAGCAACATTACCTTTGAAGAATGTTGTGTGCTTCAAGTGTCATGGTCATGTACCCTATAAGAATGAGTGTCCTAATGCTAGAGCATTTATCATGCAAGAGTGGACTGAGATACAAGAGGACACTAAGCCTAAGGTCATGTTAGTAGCTAAGAATGGTAGGGAAGAGGAATGTTGGCCTTCAGTTTCAGAAAAGGACCCTAAGGGATCATACATAGTTAATGAAGTAGGGGGATTACATAGGTATGAGAGTAGTGAAGAGGAAAGTGACTCAGAGGAAGAAAGGGAGAAAGTTTTACCTAAAAATGATCAGTACAATCTGGTAGTTAGAAGGAGCTTCCACACCATATCACAAGTTAAAACCTCAGACCAGAGGGAAAACATATTTCAGGCCAAGTGCAAGGTCAAGGATAAAGTTTGTGACTTGATAATTGATGGGGAAGTGAGTCAAACTGAGTTAGCCTAGAGTTAGTCAATGAGTTGAGCCTGAAAACTAAACCTCACCCTCATCCATATAAGTTTAAAGGGATAGACAATAAGGTAAGTGGATCAGTTAATAAACAATGTTTGGTAGGGTTTGTTATAGGATCATACAAGGATAAAGTGTTGTGTGATGTGTTAGACATGAGTGCTTGTCATGTTCTCCTAGGTAGACCTTGGCAGTATGACAGAAAAACCACTCATGATGGATTTACTATCATCTACACAGTTAGGCATGAAGGAAAATTAAATGATTTGATTCCTTTACCTCCCTATAAGACTATACCACCACCTACTATGAAACCAATACACTTAGTTAGCAGGAAAGTGAGTGAAAAGGAAGTGAAGAACATAGCAGCAGCTTATCTTTTATCTACTAAGGAAGTATCCAAATCAAGCCCTATACCTTCTAAGTTGCATAGATTGTTAGAGCAATACAAGGATGTGTCCCCTGAGGATTTAGCTAAAGGCTTACCACCTATTAGGGGCATAGAGCACTAAATAGATCTGATTTCAGGAACTGCGTTGCCTAACAAACCTGCATACATAACCAATCCCTCAGAAACTAAAGAGTTGCAAAGGCAGGTTGAGGAGTTACTTCAGAGAGGGTATGTGAGGGAGAATATGAGCCCTTGTGTTGTGCCTACCTTACTATTCCAAAGAAAGATGGAACATGGAGGATGTGTGTTGATAGTAGAAGTGTCAATGGTTTAGTAAAGTTGATTTGATATGTTAGATGAACTAGCATGAGCTCAATGGTTTAGCAAAGTTGATTTGAGGAGTGGCTACCATCAGATAAGAATGAAGGAGTGGGTGAATGGAAAATAGTGTTTAAGACCAAGTGTGGTTTATATGAATGGATCGTCATGCCCTTTGGACTCACCAGTGCACCTAGTACATTCATGAGGCTCATGAATGAGATTTTCAGACCCTTCCTATGCAAGTTCGTAGTAGTGTACTTAGACGACATTCTAATTTATAGAAAACAAATTAAGGAACACCTAGGATACTTAGAGCAGTTGTTCAAAGTTTTGAGGCAACAAAAGCTTTATAACAAGTTGGAAAAATGTAGCTTCTTAATGCAAGAAATAGGGTTCTTAGGTTTCATCATAGGAAGAGAAGGAGTTAAGGCGGATCCTTCAAAGGTAGAAACGATACAAACCTGGCCTACTCCCACCACCATCACTCAAGTTAGGTCTTTCCATGGCTTAGGCTCCTTTTATAGGAGATTTATTAGGAATTTTAGTACTATAATGGCCCCTATCATAGAATGCATAAAGAAGGGGGTCTTTAGTTGGATCTTAAAAGCACAGAAGGCTTTTGAATTAATCAAAAACATCATGTGCAAAGCCCTGTGTTGAAACATCCTAACTTCACAAAACCTTGTGAAGTAGAGTGTGATGCTAGTGGCACTGGCATGGGAGTAGTCTTGATACAAGAAGGAAGGCCAGTAACCTTCTTTAGTGAAAAATTAAGTAAGTGTAGACTAAACTACTCCACCTATGACAAAGAGTTTTATGCCATGATTAGAGCTTTAGAGCATTGGTCACATTACCTTAAGGTTCAGCCATTTATTTTGTAAACTGATCATGAGTCCCTTAAAAACATTCATGGACAGCAGAAACTGAACCTAAGGCATGCTAGGTGGGTGGAATTCCTACAAACATTCAATTTTTCAGTTAAAAACAAAACAGGAAAGACCAATGTCATAGCAAATGCTATAAGTAAAAGATACAACTTGTTGGCTATATTAGATGCAAGGGTGTTAGGGTTTGAAATGATAAAAGACCAATATGTAGAGGACCCTAACTTTAGTGAATTATATGCAGCCTGTAAAAAGGAACCTCGGGGCTTATTTTACATACAAGAAGGGTTTCTGTTCAAAGGCAATAGGCTTTGCATATCTAAGACACCTTTGCGATTGTTATTAGTCAAAGAGGTACATGAAGGTAGTTTAGGTGGACATTTTGGGATCCAGAAAACCTTAGACATGATTAACCAAGATTTCTTTTGGCCTAAAATGCTAGGGACTATAGGAAAACACATCTTAAGATGTGAAGCATGCATAAAGGCTAAGATCACCTTCCCTAAGGATGAATACATTCCTTTACCTGTGGCTAGTAGACCTTGGGAATACTTAAGCATGGATTTTGTTGTGGCTTTGCCAAGAATTCAAAGAGGGAGAATAGATCTACCAGAAAACAAATTGATGCCTAGCGCCATTGGTCCTTTCTAAATCAAGGAAAAAATTAGAGAAAATGCCTATAAAGTAGATCTACTAGATGAATTCAACGTGTCTAACACCTTCAACATAGGAGATTTGCTGCTCTATGAGAAGAATACAAAATTAGGGACAATTCTTTCCAAAGAAGGGGGAGTTGAACCAAGAATACATGGTTCAAGGAAGCCTACTAACAATGAGCCTGGTTTACAGTTCAGCTGGCTTTGCACCTACACCAAATTCACAAGAAGTGGATAAATCTAAGGATAAATGCATAGATAGCTTTGTTTCAAGGTTACTTACATGCCTTGGCCAAGAAGAGGCCATATCAGATCCAGAAAACCAAGCAAAGGCCATACAGACCAGAACTGACACAGAGAACAAGTCATCAGAACCACCTGGCTGTGAGCAGACCTTGATGAACCTCTTGAGCGAAGACTTGGGCAAACTAGACCTCAACCAGGCCAAAGATATCATCTCTACACATGGACCAAGCTGCCATGGGCCCAGTACCACCCTAATTGTCCATATGTAGGCTGTAGCCCTACAGGTCTTTCTGAATGTGGGTTGGTCAGCTTGTTTACAGAAGGAAGCCTTTGTTCTTTTTTTAGTGTTTTTCTGTTTTAAAAACACACTTGATGTAGCACGTGGTTTCTTTAGGCTTGATATTGTTAGATTAGCCAAGATGACCATTGTAGTTTATGAGAGTTCTATATATAGGGGCCTCATTAGTTGTAAAACTCAGTTTTTAATACAAAATACTTAGTTTTTTTCTTTCAAACAACTTTGTCGTTTAAGAGGGAGTGAGTGAAGCATCTTCTTCTCCTTTTTGATTTGTGAGTGAAGCAAGTTAGAGTAGGGATGGCAAAGGGTCGGACTCGGCTCGTATTATACATACTCCGACTTTGCTCCAGATAAGAGTCGGACTTTTTTTTTCACTCCACCTCCACTCGGAGTCGGATTATGCAT
Source organism: Amaranthus cruentus (assembly GCA_019425755.1). Lineage (NCBI taxonomy): Eukaryota > Viridiplantae > Streptophyta > Magnoliopsida > Caryophyllales > Amaranthaceae > Amaranthus > Amaranthus cruentus. Next base: position 4,097,971 of record CM033466.1, read on the forward strand.
ACTCCAAGTTTGCCCCGACTCGGACTCTCGGACCTCCAACGGATTTTGATTAATATCGAACAGTATCCTTGTGATATTATACTAATGATTTTAATGGATACAAATATTTTTCAAATACAATTTAACAAAAAAATATGTACGTTGAATTTAAGTTTAACAAGAGAAATAGTTCTACAACTACAATTTAACTAAATTTTGTCGCATTTTGATTTGGCGTATTTCATTTCTCTTGATCTGATTTTTCGTATTCTGATTGATTAATCTAAATAAAAATACCAAGTAGTTTTTCAAAATTAAAAATTACAATTAGTATGAGAGAGAGAGAGCTTGAATTAGTCACGTTTAGAGTTTTAAAGAAAACAAAATATTGGTGTAAAAGTCAAATTCAAAGTCGGATTTCCTTCAGGGTCGGAGTCGGGTCGGAGTGTCGGATTTTTAATAAGGTTCAACTCCGGTCCGTCTCTAACTCGGACTCGGATCATAAAGTCGGAGTCGGAGTCGGATGAATTTGTCCTCGGACTCGAATCGAATTATTTTCCTCGGATCGAGTCGTACTAGGTTTGGATTCGGACTGAATTGCCATCCCTAAGTTAGAGGGATCTTCTCAAGAATTAGGTGAGTGAAGCCTGATTGCTTGTGGAGGGCATTGTCTATCTTTGAAGGTGAGTGAAGCCTTCATTGGTGATAAGTATCAAGGCCTGAAAATCAAGAACACAGTTCTTGGCTTCATTTTGTCCTCTAAATTGGGTTGTGCAAGAGTAGGATTAGGCTGGTGCAATAGTGAGGATTCAAACACCCCTCACATGTTCCACTATCCTTCACTCATTTTAATCTCTTTTCATTTAATGCATTACACAACTCCCGGCATTTCCTTGAAAAACTACCCAATACCTAACTCTAGAATAGATAAGCATAATCATAACCTTTTTCGAGCATTTTACCTAGTTAAATTAAATTAAATTTTTATTGTTATTTTCACAAATTAATACTAACAACTAAATAAGTCGCAATTTGTGTACAACATACGTGCTCTTATGAAGATAGGTGGTCACAGGCTCATAGGTCACCAATCACAGACAGACTTAAATAACCAATAAACTAACACAATATTATCATCATCCAATAAGTTCTGCCTAAAGGCAGAGTTGTATAAAGAACTATAAAATATATATCACTCGTCTATTTCATCAATCATGCTCAACTTCTGGTGAGTTGAAAATAACAGTGTTTGTTGTAGCAGTACTATAGATCATCATAGAAGACTACTATTAAGCTAACCTAATGGCTTACTACAAAAACAAATCAAACCTATTAACATCACTTGATGACTTAATGCTATTAAACGACCGAACATTCTGATCGATTTCAGTCACTTCCATGGAAGTTTACCGAGCCCTCAAAATTCTCTTCTTACTCGGGGACTGGCAGCAGCCAAGTGAAAACTCTGAACACCCTGAATTTCAGGATCAAACTTTTGTGAAGCAAGGTAAGTTAAAGCCGTAACGACATCTGCAATAAGGGGTCTCATATTAGGTTGTTCTTGCACACACATTGCGGCCACTGCTAACGCTTGATACAATCCCCTTGCGGGATATCTTCCTTGGAGTGTCGGATCAGCTATCTGAGAGAACTTTCTTCTGTCTTTGAATAGGGGGCGTGCCTGCACAAACATACATCTCTAGTAAATCACAACGAAAATTTGGCTTTTACTGTCTTTTTGTACTTGAAATGGTATATCTGTTAGTGGGATGTACGAAATTAAGTATTACTTTACGGCTTGTTTGGTTGTTGTTATTATATGGTGGAAGGGAATTTGACTTAATTTAGCTACAAAAACTACTTGACATAGTTTATGATCATGCTTGTTCTCCTCCAATCATTGTTTTCCTCACTAAATTCATTACCAGCTATTACCATTTGGGAAAGGCATGTTTGACGAATTATGACGAATTGGGAAGGCATGGTGGAAGGGTATACAGTGGTTATGACGAATTATGAAGAAAAACACATGTTTGAGAGTGAGAGTTCCATTACCATAGGAAGGCATAATACATTTTACATAATCTAAAATTAAACTTAAATTAAAACTTATTCTCATTACCACAATTTATTACTAATAACCAAACACCCCAGTAGAGTTTAGAGTACTTATTTGGCGTGCAAAAGACACTTTGACAGATTCAGATGTTTATAAAGTTAAGTACAAATCTGAAATTTAACTTAATTTAGCTACAAAAACACATCATACGACAGGATCTAATTCAATCATTGTTCATTGAAATAATCAATATACTAGAGAGCTGAGAGCCAAGAATGACAGTCACACAAAGTGAAATTAACAAAAACAATGATAATACAAAGCAGAAGGTTAGATACATATGGCTTCTAAAATCATTGTTGTTTCGGCGGATAATTAAAAATAGAGGCCAATTCATACAGGTAATCACAAATCTTCTATCATTCACTAGCATCCAGTTATATAGATGTTTCCACTATGACATAAAATGGAAGAAAATAATATGTTAACGCCAATCGTAGTGCAAAAATGAGGTAAAGGCCACAACTGTGGTAACGACACGGTGATGCGACAATATGAGTGATGTGCGGTTATCATAACATCAAAATATCAGCCAAAGCATAATATATCTCTTGAAAAGGGACAAAATGTGGTTCTTTGACACAATTACAACGCAAGAAATATTGGTTTAGTTTTTTTTTTTTTTTGGAAACCTTTACAATGCAGCCAATGCAATACAACCTTATTTTGCACTATAAAATTCTGAAATAGATAAGCATAAGTTCTCTTACCCATTGCACAAGATTCTGCTCCCCTTTGCTTTTTGAACTGTCAATTGCTTTCCTTCCTGTAATGATCTCCAAAAGTACAACCCCAAAGCTATAAACATCTGATTTTATGGTTAGCTGACCAGTCATTGCATATTCTGGAGCACAATATCCGTAAGTTCCCATCACTCTCGTTGAAACATGAGTGTTATCCCCAACTGGCCCCAATTTTGCCAAGCCAAAATCAGACAACTTTGGGTTGTATAATTCATCAAGCAGTATGTTGGAACATTTTAAATCACGATATATGACTGGGGGATTTGCTTTATCATGCAAGTATTCCAAGCCTTTAGCAGCACCCGCAGCTATTTTCATTCTTGTATTCCAATCTAGGCATCTGCTGTCAGGAACGAGGTCTGAGACAAGATATGAGGTCAGAAATGCATGTTTTTCGAACAAACAAAAGAAAACAACAAAACATATAGCAATAAACACACAAAAATACAATAAGTGTGAATATTGCAAAAGAACAATGTCCAAAGAAACGATAGAGAAGAAAATATCTTTGCTCTGTAGTAATTGGTTTTAGCCTTTAAGGTCACCCACATCTATGCTAATTTATCTTTCTTCCAGGGTTCAAAAACCATCCAAATTACATCTTTATAATAAATACTCGCTCACAGTTTCCAATTTTAACCACTGTTAAATGTCGCCCACATTTTCCCATCAGAGAAAAAATGTGAAATGAAAAATATAATTGCCCGTGTACTTGATAAGTAATCGATCTTCTTTTATTTGTAGAAAGAGAAAATATTTACCAAATAAGAGTTTGTTTCAACGGTTGATTGGAAGAAAAAAAACGTAGGTGCTTATGACGAAGTTCTATGAAACTGAAGTTTCTACTCCTTGGCTGCTTATAATATATCCACATGTTATCTAGATGTTACTGAATGCAATTTAAACAACTTTTTATAAATTTGCATTCACCAACGATTTTACAAATGATAGTCAATATGGAATGAGATAAGTCCAAAAACTATGATTTGCCTGGAGCCTTTTCTCCGGTCGAATGTAATATCTTATCAGTCAGCAAGACCCATTTTCAACTAAAGACGTTTCGCCATACTGTGCCAAAACAAAGGCCGAGTAGAAAAAAACAATAGTAGAAGTCTTTTCTTATTGGAGAGAATATTCTTATCCAATAGAGAATAATGAACAGAAGAAAGCTAAATTTATACCATATAGATGGTCTTCTAATGATCCTAATGCCATGTACTCATACACTAGAAGCCTTTGATCTCCATCAGCGCAATATCCAATTAAGTTAACTAGGTTTGGGTGATGAAGTAGGCTGAGCATTAGAACTTCAACGAGGAATTCCCTATTGCCTTGAAGCCCATTGTGATCAAGTTGTTTGATAGCAACAACCTACACAAAATCCATTTATCTGGTAAGTGTTAAGGCCATAAAAATAAAGTTTCCTCAAGTCAAGTAAATTCGTATTTTTCAGTTCACGAATAGTTCATCCAAAAAATAATGCATTAAGAGTTCACGCCAAAACCAAAAACCTTCCCTTGCACTCTACAAAAGCATAGTGATCTAGTTATTGGCTTCTAGGAAACACCATTCATAATGTTATACTCATAATCATAGACATTTACCAAGACATAGCTCCTAGACCATGATACAATCAAGAATCAACACAATTACCCCTTAAATATTTACTCTCAATCCAAGCGACCCCTAAAACGTAATATTATCCCTCAAATGTAACAAGCACATGAAAAAGCTAGCTTAAGAGGACACATAGAATATGTTATATGACAGAAACAAACATTCACATAAGAAAGAAAACTCCCAATATATGTCAAACCAAACCAAGCAATCACTAACAACACATATTTCATTGCTTAAAAATGTCAATATATTTCCAAACAACTCAGAATAGCTTATTGACTACCTGACCAGTATTTTCCAGCTGCCCTTTATAGACACGCCCAAAACCTCCTTCGCCAAGCTGATAATCTACTCGAAAGTTCCTTGTTACAGTTGCTAATTCACGAAACGTAAAGGTCTTCACAGCTATATGATCTGATTTACCATCCTTTGTTGATTCTTTGTGCCCATTAACTGACCCATTCAGCTTGGACTTATCTGCTAATGCAAGAAAACACAGAAATTGTTTTGATATCAAACTACCCCAGAATGAATACAAGCAATTCCGAGCTACGTATCGAGAATACCAACCAATACAATAACAAACAGCATCATAGAGCTGTGATCAACAACAGCATGGTCCAAACAAGCAGAAAACTTTCAGAAACTAATATTACAAATTTTCCTGAAGCTCATTTAAGAAAACTGAGACATGGGATTAAAACATCCATGAATCAACAGTCAAATAAAACCAAACTAATAGAACATCAAGCTAGAAAGAACTGTAACAAAAAATTATAACCCAAAAAAGGGGTCAATCATACATCAAAAAGAATTAAATTCGGACAATCTTCCCATAAACAATAACTACCTAATTAATATTGTTGAAGCAAATTAGTAAACAAAAGAGTAACTAAATTGACCCAAAAAATAAGCAATAAACAGAAAAAGAGGGACAAAAAACAAATAAATTGAAGTAAAAGATGAAAAGGCTAGATGAAATTTTTGATGAAAATAAGTAAAATGAAGTAAAAACCTGAACTTGGTGAAGAGATCTGATGTTCAAAGGTTTTTCCAAAACCCCTTTTCTTCAAATTTTGGTGGGGTTTTCCAGTGCCGGTGCAGGGAAACCAGCCCATTGATGTAAAATCAAAAGCAAACCCAAATCCAAGAAGAAGAAGGAGTGAAAGACAGAGTAGTAATCTGAATGAGTAGTAGTAATTGGTATGGATAATGAAAAGAAGAGGTCAACAGAGGAGAAAGAAGAAAAAAGGGGTATACCAAAAAACACGACTTTGGGCATTGCTTTGAGGAATGTGGAGGCAGTCAAAGGTAATGGCCTAATGAGGGAGAAGCAGACACTGTTTAATGTCAATCTGTTTGAAAAATATTGAAGCTGTCTCTTTCACCACTCTAAAATACTCCCTTTTTATACACCCCGTGTTTTGGATGTGTCTATCTTTTTTCAAAATACAGCTGCCCTATATGGTGTAGGGATAGGGACCCACTCTCCTTTTCACTTTCCTAAAAAGAGTCTTGATTTTTCACGGATTTTTAAGTGAGTCAAAATCGGTGTACCTAGGATTGAAGGATTGCCCTTCGACCCCCAATCTGGATCGTGCGACCTTAGTTGCGGGTCACTGACGTTCTTGAAAGTTAGGATTCACAATACGAAACGTTGAATCAATCGATCACATAATCCTAATTGCAAATACCAAAAAAGGAAATATTACTCTAAAAAATACTTAATGATTGTTTATTGTTTGTTGGAGATAAAAGAAGATGAAGGAAGGAGATGATAAACACCATTAAAACTCCAATAATTTGGTTCTTGAGGATGAAGATAAAGGGAAAAAGATTAGGTGATAAACGGTACATCAGAACAGGATTTGTTAAAACAATTTTAAGAAGATACTAATAATTATGTGTGAGAGAGGTAAAGAGTCATGTCAAAAAGTATTCATGAATGTGCATTGGTACTCTACAACACTTAAATAAGTTATCTCCTATACTTTTCTTAATAGTTAAAATTTTAGAATAATACTCCCTCCTATTCAACTAAAATGTCCCATTTCTATAAACAACAAATGTAAATAATTTTGTTGTTATTTACAATGAAACGTTTGTACTCAAGTTTACATGAATGGAAAAAGTGATTGTTTAATTTAAAACTCTCAGAATACTTAACAACTTCAAATCATTGAGAAAAACGAACATAATTTGCGCTTTAGTTTTGGGAACATTTCCAAACCCTAAATTTTTGTTCATTTATTTTTGTGTGGCAAATTCAATTGCTCTCAACAGAAAGATCATTGAGCGACATGCATGGACATAAATTCACCAAAAAAGCAAGTAAAAAACATCAGCAGTCAAAACGCACCCACAATAATAGAAACGTACTCGAAAATGGGTCAAGCTTATCAAGTCAATCTACATCCTCACAATCAGTGTTAGAGAACACAACAACAACAAATGTATACTCGTGATCTGGGTTAAGATCAGGCTCTGGAGTGTAGATGGGCTCTCCTTCAGAGTCTAGTTCTCTACCCCACTTAGGATCTGTCTCAGTTGAAGAGTCATCATCTTCATAAGAATCATAAAACCATCGTCGTAGTACTTAGGGTTTGAGAGAGGGGAGTTGCGAATTTTCAGAGGGGAAACATCAGGTGAGGAATAAGGGTTCTTCAGGGGTGAAGTAGTGGGAGTTTTAGGGTTTTCCATGAAAGAGAAGAGAGAGAATGAAAAAGAATGGTGAAAAGTAACGAAGAAAAACTCAGATTTGGGTTTGAGAGAGAGGATGAAGATGAGAGGTTAAGAGCAGGAGGAAGATGAATGTTCTAAAGGGTGAGGTGGGTACGTATAAAATGGAGGGAATGGGAACGGGTAGGGTTTAATTAGGTTAGTTTAATTAAATGTTTAGGGAAAATTAGATGATTTAAATAATGTTAAAAAGTAAATAGGTAAAGTGAATAAGAGTATAAGGGTAAAAAATTCATGCCAAAAATGGAAATGGGACATTTTGGGTGACTTGCCCAAAATAGAAATTGGACATTTTGGTTGAATTGGAGGGAGTACATTATATAATATAGGGAAATTCCACGTGGTGACCCTGAGGTTTTGGGTTTTCCACGTGGTAACCAAAACTTTTTAAAAATCCACGCGGTGACCCTGAGTTTTGCCATAATGTACCCACGTGACCCTTTTAATGAAAAAACGTTAAGAAACGTTAAATATGAAACTGTAGGCTGTTTCCCTCTCATTCAAACCCTAAATCATCTCTTTCACTCTCATCCAACACTTCCCTAATTTTAATCTAAATGTAAACCCTAAATCCTCAAAATTCCCTAATTTTAATCTACAAGGATCACAATCAAGCTCTAGATCAAGAAAGGTTAGTGATTTCTTCTTGAATTTTGGAAAATTTGAAAATTTGGAGCCCTAATTAGTTGGGAATTTTGTGCCATAATATTCTTGCTGTTGAATGTTAATAATCTTGCGAATTTGAAAGCTGGAAGTAAATTTCAAACTTTTTGTCTGTAGAATTATGGGAATATTGCTGTCGAATTATGGGAGCCCTAATTAGTAATCTTCTTGTTGATAATCTTGTTGATAATCTTGTTGAATTATGGGAATATTTCGTCTGTTGAACTATGGGTGAAGATGATTAGTAATTTATTGTTGTTGTTAATGGCTTTGTCAATCTTGTTGCTTTATCTATGTTGATTTAGTAATTTATTGTTGTTGTTAGTGTTGAATATAATAATCTTGTTGACAATCTTGTTGCTTTATCTATAGCTTGATTCTTGTTTATTTTTCAGAATGTGTGACAAAGTGCTATTAAGATTTTAATATAGGGGACTTGCGGTAGACATTCATGTTGATGATATTGATAAACTGAATTTGTTGGACCTAGTTCTTGATTGGGAGGATGAATCTGTGAAATTGGGTGCTCCAATGCTTGAGAACCCTTCATTTTGGTATTGTCACAAAAAAAAGGCTTGGTATTTAAAGAACGACAATGATTTAGTTGGAATGTTTAGTAATTTACATGGAAGCGACCTTATATTCATTTGGGTGGGTGAGTTAAGTGTTGAAGATGACTTACTTAAAGCAGTTAGAAGTCTTAGATTAACCAGGGACAATGGTAAAGAGAAGGTTGTGGAAGAAGCAAGTGGGTCACAACTTAAAATCCCTTCTAAATGGCCAATTAGAAGGAGTAAAAGATGTGAAACTGTACATGTTGATCCAATCCAAAGTCCAGCTGTTGACACCAATCCAATACCACTTGATTGTATCATTCCTACTGATCAGACTGTCCCAGATTATGAAACAACCAGAACCAACTCCTCTAAGGCCTCTGTTGTTTCAACTTTGAATATGAAGAAGTTAGCTCTTACAACCGCTAAGAGAAAAGGGTTGGCAAGCATGATTGAACTAGCTAATTCATCCAAGACTAGTTCAGAGCATGAAGAGCGGGGTAGGAAAAGAGTAAGAAAAAGTTTGCAACATGCCACTACTGATCACATTTCTGATGTTGATGTCGATGAAGATGATTCTGAAGATTCCTCATTCAAAGTTGGTGATGATGACGACATATCTTCTACTAGTGAAGTGAGTTTAGATGAAGAGATAGAAAGTGATGAAGATGATATTGACATGTCAGATGATTATAAACCTTGGATTGAATCGCATAGGGGTGGAGGAGATGACAAGTCAGATGATTATTATGCTCGGGTTTACAATAATGGAGAGATGTATGTGGATCAAGGTTGGGGAAATATTCAACTGAAGCCATGGCAACTTTTCATTGATAAGCATCATTTTAGAGATGTTCTTTGAGACTATTGCATCCAAATGGGCTTTGAGTTAGTTGTTCGCAAAGCAAGCAATGAGAGGTACACTGCTGAATGTGCGACATTGAATCGTGATTGGAGAATACATGCTACAGTACTAGCAGATGGTACTACATGGGCAATCAAGTCTATCAAGAATGTGGAACATTCTTGTACTAGCATTGGTAACTTGAATCACAACAGTCTTGTGACTTATAAATGGGCTGCAAATAAGTTAATGGATGATATAAGGGTTTCACCTGACATATCAGGAGCTGCTTTGAATAACATTCTTTTTCAAAAGTTTGGGGTGAATTTAAAGAAAAGTCTAATATACAAGGTACGCCAACATGCGTTAGATGTGATTAATGGTGGACATGATGAGTCATATGCTTTATTGCCCAAATATTGTGTTATGGTGCAACAAACTAACCCTGATTCTGCTGCATTTTGTGCGTGGCTGCCCGAAAATCATCCAGAGAAGCCTCTTTCATTTACTAGTATTTTCATATCTTTTAAAGGTGCAATAGATGGCTTAATTGGAGGTTGTCGAAGCCTTATTGGGGTAGATGGAACTCATTTGAAAGGGAATTATGGAGGGGTGCTTTTATCTGCAGTGGCCTTGGATGGAAACAATGAATTGTTTCCCTTCGCATGGGCTATAGTGTCTGGTGAAGATGAATCCAACTGGAAATTTTTTCTTTGGCATTTGAAGAATATCCTCAAAGATAGCGGTAGGGGTGATGAATGGACAATCATTTCTGATCGACAAAAGGTATGTAATTCTTCCAGTGTTAAATGTGGAGGGGGCGAATTTGAAATCATTGACGGTAAATCTACTCTACCTGTTTCACTTGTTGAAAGAACTTGCATTTGCAATAAGTGGTAATTAACAGGCATTCCTTGCAAGCATGCCGTAAGAGCAATTCTTTATGCTCAAGATGATCCGGCAAGGTACTGCAGTAAATGGTACTATGGTCATATGTACAAGAAAGCGTATGGACACAGCATTAAGTCCATTCCAGAACATGACCAGTGGCAAGAGATCGATCAACCGGCCATTCTACCTCCTATAATGAAGAGATTAGTTGGTAGACCATCAAGAAACAGAAAAAGAGATGGAGATGAGAAACGAAAAGGAAAAAGGTCGAATACCGTCAAGTGTAGCAAGTGTCATCAATTGGGCCACAACGCAAAAACTTGCAAAGGTGGTTTGACTCGCAAAGAACAAATGCAACAAGAGGGTTCAAGCCAAGTGACAAAGAAGAAGGCAACGCAAAAATCAAGGAGAACATGAAGTGTATTTTGCTTCAAGTATAGTTTGGGTGTAAGTAAGTTTAGGTTTAAGAGGCAATTATGTACTATGTTTAACAATGTTAGAAGTGCCTAAACATTTTGTCTCTATTTTGTACTTGGTGTAAACAATAGCATTAGGTCTATTACACCTTCTTTTGGTAAATATGGTACTTGGATTGTAGAACCTTACTATAACCACTTTCTTTTGGGAATGTAGAAGTGGTGATAATATCAACATCTCTAGGTCTATTACACATTGTGTTTGTAAATATGGTACTTGGATTGTAAAAAATCACTTTCTTTGTGGAATGTAGAAGTGGTGATAACATCAACATCTCTCAATAACAAATCCATTACAAAAGTAGCTAATTTTCATTAATTAATAGATAAGAGTACATAACAATGATATAACCTTACTTTTTAAGAAATAATACAATACAAAATGCCCCATCTAATCATATAAGCATTTACTTAATCATATAACCTTACTTTTTTAGAATTAACAAACAAAACAAAAGGCAAACCACTACTACTAACTTAACAAACTTCATTACAAGTTTCTCTAACTCTTCAATCTTACCAAGTATAATTTGAACCCCCCCTTTGCAATTGAGTTTGATCTTCATGAAGTTTGAACTCTCCACCAACCCTAATCAACTTCTTATCTCCAACCCATTTGAAAAAATTACAAAACTTACATTTGTAGTACATACGACCGGGATTTGCTTCTGAATCTGACACTCTAATCTCAGCCAATCTTTGTGGTGAGCAATTACATTTCTTTGCTCTAATCCAAAGCACTTCATTGTTGCTTCCATGAGAATTTGAAGAACTATTGCAAAAAAAATTCATTTTCAGACAATGGAAACTTAATATTAAAGAAGATGAAGAATTGAAGAAAAATAGGGTTTGAGATTGGAGGAAAGAATGTAAATTGGGTCAAAGAAGATAGATTTAGGGTTTGTAATTTGGGAGGAAGTGTTGAATGCTTGAGATATTGAAGATGACAATCGAATTTATGCAGCTTCAGCAGCCTACAGTTTCATATTTAACGTTTCTTAACGTTTTTTCATTAAAAGGCTCACGTGGGTACATTATGGCAAAACCAAGGGTCACCGCGTGGATTTTTAAAAAGTTTTGGTTACCACGTGGAAAACCCAAAACCTCAGGGTCACCACGTGGAATTTCCCTATAATATAAATATATAACCTAAAAAGTCACAAAATCAATTGATATGGATAATATTATAGTCATAATTATAAAGTAGTAAAGTCAAATATATAAATATTAGTCATAATAACAAACATCATCATAGAGTTTTGGAGGGAAAGCTTTTGTTAAGGTTGTAACAGGTAAGCAATTTTAAAAAGTGATCATGTCATATGTGTTTTGTTTTAGTAATAGTTATAGATAGATATTTAAAAGTTTATTTTCAGAAATTAATGTTAAATGTTATACAAATATACAAAGAGAGAAATTTATGTTAAATGTGAAAAATTTATAAGATTATATTTCCTTGTTATAGATATTATAAAAAAATTTACAGTTAGAAAGTAATCAATCTTAAATCGTATCTCGATCCGGAACAAATCGTACCGCAAGACAAAAATCTTGACCCAAAATTTTTTCGTTCCCACCTCAAAATTTTAACATTGGTGAATTGCGTTCTCGATCCCGTTCCGCGACCTGAATCGTACGTTGATCCTGGCAACAATGGTCAAAATAGGATTATAATTATGGCTCGTTTGGTAGGTAGTAATAAACGGTGGTATTGGGAATGAAAAAGTAGTGTAATTTTAGTTGAAAAATCTCTTGGCTACCATGATGGTCATGCTTGTCCAACTTCAATCATCTCATTTTCTTCATAAGATTCATTCTAATGCATTAGCATTGAGTGTGGTATTAGGTGGTAATGAAAATTTGTAAAGAAAAAAACTTTTTTTGATCATAGTTTCATTAATTACCATAGGAATGATATGGACTTTTGATAAAATTTTACTCTATAAATCATTCTTATTACCACTATTCATTACCACTAACCAAACGGGGTGTAAACGTAGGAGAGAGAGTGATATTATAGGTTTTTAATGAATTGATTAGGAGGTTAATGATTCCCTCCAATTTCAAGATACTTGTGTGAATTGTGTCCTTTTACTAATGGTGAATATTTTTCACCTCCAAAAGACTTAAATTTTTTTCGAGTCACCACCAAAATTACATAATTCAAGTTCTTAATAGAAAATACATACGTCTTACAAATACATTAATTCATCAAATTACATGATTAGTCCGACCAATAAAGAAAATTACATAGATCGACTACTTATTCTCAAATAGTCTTCTCAATTCTTCAACAACTTCGGTATTGTTGCAGTCTTTATTGATCACATGGGTGCAGATTTTTTTACGATCATTAACTTTAGATTTTTCACATTATCAAAAAATCGACGCATTAATATTTTCATAAATTGCCACGGAATTGTAAACGACCAAATTTTCATTTTGAAAAAACTTCATCACAGTAGCATTCCGTTTTGTTTCAAAAAACCAAAATTAAATGTCCAAAAAAACAGAAACAACAAACTGACGCCAATGAACGAAGATACAGCAACCACAGAAATAAGAATTCAAAAAACAAGCGCCTAATTCAAGTATAGACCCAAAACAAATCAGAAACCAAACAAACTGGCGCCATTAATGAAAATCAGAAACTAAAATCAGAATTCAACTAAATAAAAATGCCATTGAAACCCATAATGTCAAAATTTTAGCTAAAAATAAAAGGAAAAATTACCTAGAATAATCCAAACTATTCATGATTTTCCGACAATAATCCCACCTATTGATTAACCATGAACAATCCCAACTTTGAGGGGTATTTTCTTAGAGTAAACTTGGGTAACCCGATGACCTGTTATAGTAGGTAATCCACCAAAAAAAATAAATTTAATATGAATTTAAAATTAGAAAATATTTTTTAAAATTTACATAAAAAATTCTAAATAATCAAAAAAACATAAATTTATTATGAACATTTTTTAACATTTTTTTAAACATTTTATTTTAATTTATCTTTTTTAAAAAAAAAACTTGCTATAGCAAGTCATCCGGTCACCGGGTTTACTCTAGGAAAATACCCCTCAAAGTTGGGATTATTCATGGTTAATCAATAGGTGAGATTATTATAGGAAAATCGTGAATAATTTGGATTATTGTAGGGAATTTTTCCAAAATAAAATATTGACGCCTTTAAAAGAATGTGATCATTACATTCCAAGACAAAATTCAGAATAACTTCAATAAATATCAACTAAACATACTCATTAATTACACATACACTTGAACATGGCTCCCTCAAAAAATCTAAGCACCCAACAAATAACTCAAATAATGCAAAAACTATTGTCCTCATTAAACAAAAAGGGTAACCCAATGCAAGGAAAACAATCACAAGATTATGGAAAGAAGTTCAAAAGCAAATGCTGAATAACAACACAATCATCAACCTCAACAACAAGAGGGTTGGGAGACAAGGCAAACAAGATTCAATTTGAAGAAGAAAAATTCAAGTCCATCAAAATTGAACAAAAATGAAGTCAACACTCAGTTGCAAGTAAATGGAGGCATCACAATCCATGGTTTGCACGTGAAAGAAGAACAAAGTGATTAGAAAGCACACAAATGCAAGCAAACCAATATTGAATAAAAACAACAAACTACACAGGATAGATTTTGCATTATCTAAGTGTCAATATGATGAACAAAATGATTCTTCATCACATAGTAACATTGTATAATTGATGAAAAACATTTCTATCCAAGCCGGGAAACACAGATTTATTGCCTAGCTCCGGGTGAAGTAGAATCACATAGGGAATGTCAAACCAAAAGATTCATCCCAAATATAATGTTAATGTGTGATGTAGCAAATCCAAATTTTTAACTATTGGTGATGTGATTTTTGATGTAAGATAGGGATATGGCCTTTTATTACATATCCTGAGATTTTGGATTTTCCACGCGGTGGTAATCTTGAGGTTTACCTAATTGTTCCACCGTAACTTTTTTGCACATAAAAACGTTAACAAACATTAACTTCAAAGCTTTAAGGATGTTGTATCCCTATTTATGCGACTCACCATTTCAAATGTCATAATCTTCTGGAACATAAACCCCAACTCTATCATTTTTCATCCAAATTATATTTATCCTGCTGAGGCGCATAAATAGGCGTACAACAACCATAAAGCTTCGAAATTAACGTTTGCTAACGTTTTATGTGCAAAAAGGTTACCGTGGAACAATTTGGTAAACCTCTGGGTTATCGTGAGGATTTTTTAAAAGTTTTGGTTACCACATGGAAAAAACAAAACCTCAAGGTTACCACGTGGAATTTCCCTAAATAATTTGATGTAGCATACAGATAAAAAGCCGTGATTTGATGAAGATTTATGAAAATCATGAATGTTTGCGGAAGACGATGATGGAAAATAATAAACTCCTATTATATTTCTACGTTTAATTTTTATCACAAATTGTTAGATGAGACGGTTACATTTCTAAAAAAAAAGGAAACATTTTGTAAAGAGACCTTCTCTTTTTAAAATTAGCATAAACATAAAATCAAACGTGTCAAGAGAAGGACGAAAACAAAATGTGGGATTTTTATTTAATTAATTAATTATTAATAATAACAAAAACAACAACAACAACAACAACAATAATAATAATAATAATAATAATAATAATAATAATAATAATAATAATAATAATAATAATAATAATAATAAGGAAAATTTGCCAAGAATAATCCCAACTATCACCCGTTGGCCAGAAATAATCCCAACTATTGATTATTTTTTAATAATCCTAACTATTGATAACGTTTGCTGAAAACAATCCCATTTGATTTTTAACCAGCTGTAGCAGGTTTAGTAAGTAATTTTTTACCTTTTTTTTTTAAAGTTTCCTTCATCAAATTAGGTATAACCAACCTTTCATCCTCTCTATCTTCTTCTTCATTCATCAATAGTTGAAAATTACTTAGTAAGGAAACTTTTAAAAAAAAAGTAAAATAAAATTACTTACTAAACCTGCTACAGCCGGTTGAAAACCAAATGGGACTGTTTTCAGCAAACGTTATCAGTAGTTAGGATTATTAAATAATAATCAATAGTTGGGATTATTTCTGGCCAACGGGTGATAGTTGGGATTATTCTTGGCAAATTTTCCTAATAATAATAATAATAATAATAATAATAATAATAATAATAATAAAAAGGAAAAATTACCTTGAATAATCCGAATTTTCACTCATTTTTCTACAATAATTACAACTTTTGATTAATCATGAATAATTTCAACTACTAGGTCAATTCTAAGAATGTTATTGCTCATATAATAACTTATTTTTGTAGGTTAACTTAAAAAAGATAAAATAAATCAAAATAACAAAAATATTAAAAGCAATAACAAAAAAAGATAATAAAAAAACTCCACTCACTTACACCCCACTCCCACTCACTTTCAACCACCTAGCCTCCTTACCAGCCAGCCACAGCCACAACCACCCCTCTGCTACCTATACCCTTACAACCATTGTCTTGAAATGAAACCTTTTAGTATTTCTGGTGAAGCTATAAGGAAACTCGCTTGAGGACATACAAATAGAATTCAACCACTTATGTACTTGGCATTATTATATCCTCTTTAATTGTGGAAGCACTTTTATATGTTAGCAATTCACTAGATTTTAAACAAATATTTGTATTTTAATACTTAAATCACCTAATTTGTTCAATAATTCATTTGCTAAGTTAATGTAGTATTTTTGATTGTGTTAGTTATGCAAAAAATGAGGTTTTTTCCTTTTGAATGATGATGAGATTTGAAGGGGAGCAAAGAGATAGGTGGCAAGGCTGGCCTTAAGTTTTTAGGGGTATGGAGCGAAAGATTATTTATGGACCCCTAAAGTATTTTATACATAGAAAATTTCGAACTTAACACTAATTAAACGTAGCTTGAGAGAAGGGTTGAAGAAGGGGAGCGGGAATGTGGGATGAGACTGCGGTTGTGGGAGGATAATAAGGAAAGGTTATTTTAGTTTTATATATTTACTAGTATAATAACTCGTGTAATGCACGAAATTGTTAGTATAAAACAATATATAAATATAAATTTTAATTAGAATTGCAATTACGTGTTATAAGTATAAACTTATAATAATAGCTTATTAAATAGATATAAATTTAGAATATATAGTGCTTTTGATGAAAAAATTCGATTATTTATACAAAGTATTACTTAAAGTTCTTATACTCCCTCCTATTCATCAAAAGTGTCCCATTTGCTTTATTCATTATATCCAATGCACTTATTCAATTCTTAATATCTTTAATTATGCATAACTAAAAATTATGGAAAGTTGATATAAATAATCCTTACATTGAGACGAAGCAAACAAAATCCCACTTGACTATATTTTCACTTATGGATTAAGAGTAAGCGATGAACAGTGCCCAAAAATCAAATGGGACACATGTAGAGAATAGGAGGGAGTATTTTTTAAGTCAAATCTAGGTAATCTTCTAATAATGTTATCATATGATTCTTTGTCAATTTCAAAATAATTTTTGATTATCATGTATCTTTTGTTTCTTCATGAAACTTTTTCAGAAATTTAAATTTAGATGAAAATTTTTATTAATTAGCAAATACTTCAACATTAAAAAATAAATATATATTTTAAGAAACTTTAATTGGAAATATTTTGTATCTTGTAAATTCAAATATAATATACCAAAAAATTTAACAGAACATATTTTATTGTGATATACTACTCATATATTAAGAAATAAGATAATGAAATTAGTAAGAACTAGATAATCCCTATGCGATGTACGGCTTTATTAAATTTACTGACATATCATTTAAGAAATTGAAATTTTAAGATAAATTTTACATTATAGTTGTATCTCATTTCACTCTGAATAGTTGTATATATAGTTGTATCTTATTTCGCTCTGAATAGTTGTATATATAGTTGTATCTTATTTCGCTCTGAATAGTTGTATATATTATATACATTGTTTGATTTGTATCATACTTTGCATTGTGCATAGATGATTGTGAAAATTTAGTTATAGATTTAACATAAATATTTATGTAAAATTATTTTATAAAAGTTAAAAAAAAAAATTGTTTGTCTTGCATAAGGGTAGTCACAACCTAAATCATATTAGACTTAGGCATTGCATTTAACTAACCAATTTCATTAGTATAAATAAAAAAATCCTCCTAAAAGTATATTACCTTTTAACCAACTTAAAATATCCAATACACTTAAATAATACTAATTTAATACTCCCTCCGTTTTCAAATTTAAATAATATCTCTAAATACGCATCATAAAAAATTATAAAAAATATATAATAAAAAAGTATACATTAAGACGAATCTAACGAGATCTCACATGGATATATTTTGTCTTCTATATATGTCTTAAAAATATTAATCAAATTTCTCTTTCCAAAATAGAATATTCTAAATGGGAAGAACATTAAGAAACGGAGGGAGTAAATAAAATTGATAAGATTTTATAAATAATTGAAAAAATGAAATAAAATATATAGATTTATAATATATTAAATGATGTGACATAAAAAGTATAACATCAACATGGATAACATTATAGTCATAGTTAAAAAGTAATTAAGTTAAAGATATTAATTAGTGACGATGTCATCATTGAGTTTTGGAGGGAAATTTTTTGTTGAGGTTATGACACGTAAGCAATATTAATTAGTGATCATGTAAGCGTGTTTTGTTTTAGTAATAGTTAAGATTATTCTATATAGGATGAAATCATTTACGGTCAATTCATAGGTGAGATTAACACAAGGAAATCATGAAATTTTGGATTATTTTAGGTAACCAGTATAAAAACCCGTTGAATGCACGTATTTTTAACTACATTAATATTTTAATGAAATTTTAGATTAATACGAATACTAAATGAAAAATGAAGGTGGGTAATAAATAATTACATATGTATGTTGTAATTGAAAAAGAATTAAATATAAAGAAATCCAAAATAGGTTGTTAATAAAGCGTTTATAGGTTTAAACACCTCTATATATACTACATTCTAAGTGCGATGATATATTTGACCATACTTGTCGCATATGAGAATTCTTACGGTTCGTTTAGTTAATGGTACTAATTGGTGGTAACGGAAATGGTTTACAGTGTAAATGTTTATTAAAAGTTCCATGTCATTACCATGGTGATGAAATTATGATCACAAAAAAAAATTGAATACAATTATCCATTACCACCTAATACCACCTCTCCCAATGGTTATGCATTGGAATGAATTTACGAAGAAAGTGAGATGATTGAAGTTCGATAAACATGTTCATCAAGATATAATAACCCAGAGATTTGTCAACCAAAATTACACTAGTTTTCATTTCGTTTACCATCGTTTATTACTAGATACCGAATGACCCGTTAGTCCTTTCCTTCTAGTCCCTCTAGAAATCACGACGTAAATTGTCCATGACTAAAAATAGGTTAATAAGGTAGGAACAAATCAATATTGGATATTGTTTATCCTTGACTTTTATTAATATTCATTAATATTCCATTAGCTCTTGTCATTATGAATTTCTTAACTCATAATTATACTATAGAATATTATTAAACAACAATAAAGGGTCAGAGAAGACAAATAGTATAAGTAAACAATTGGAATGACCATATGGGGCTATTTATATTGTAATTTCTGCCATGAAAATGTTTATATATTTTTATTTTCATAAGGAATAATTAAATTACTAAAAATCAGATAATATTTTTAGTTGAGTGATTTTTATTGTACTATATTTGTTAATTAAGATAGTCTGATTGAACTTGGTTGATTTTTGTTTTTTGCATTAATTTATTTGTTTTTGTAATACTAAAAAAATTTCAGAAAATAAAATAAAAAATAAATTAAATCAAATTAAAATAAATTAAATGAAAATATTTTGAATTTGAAATACATCTGTCACAAATGGCCATTAATATCTTTAGTTATGCTATTTAGAAAATTATACCCAAATTCCCTCAATCAATAATATTCTTTCCTTATTTAACCAACAATTTTGTCCTATAAATTGAGCCAATTTTTGAACCCTAGACTCACAATTCATCCCTCATTCTCTAAGTCTTTGTAAGAAACCAAAATCCCCAATTTTCATCTTTTGGTGTCTAAACCCTAATTTCGTTTCTTTGTTCTGGAAAAATATGAAGGTTCAGAAGATTATGAAGAAGCTTTATGCGAAAAACTCAAAATGTGAATTTTCGCTTGAGAAAATTGCTTTTTTGGGACATGCAGTGTCATAAGATAGAGTCTCTGTTGACCCCTCTAAGATACAAGCAATCACCGATTGGTCAACCCCAACAAATGTCACAGAAGTAAGGAGTTTTCTAGGACTCGTAGGGTACTACAGAAGATTTGTAGAGGGTTTCTCAAAGGTCGCTCAACCTCTTACCAATTTGATGAAGAAAACTACTAGGTTTAAGTGGGATGACAAGTATGAGGAGACATTCAGGAATTGAAGAAGCGACTCACAACTGCACCTATTTTAACCTTACCTTCTGGAACTGATGGATTTGAAGTTTTTAGTGACGCTGCGAAGCATGGATTCGGGTGTGTGCTAATGCAACATGGAATGGTAGTAGCCTATGCATCAAGACAACTTAAGTCATATGAACAAAACTACCCAACACATGATTTGGAGTTAGAGGCAATTGTTATTGCACTTAAGATTTGGAGGCACAATTTGTATGAAGTAAAGTGTACCATTCGGACAGATCATAAGAGTTCAAGTTTTCTATACACACAAAAAGACCTCAATAGGCAAAGACGATGGTTAGAGATCATAAGCGATTACGATTTAGATATCGTATATCACGAAGGAAAGGCAAACAAGGTGGCTGATGCACTAAGTCGGAAGAGTAGTCATACATTGAATGTGATGAACATAGCATATGATATATGTGAGGATCTATAGAAGATGAATCTAGAAATTGTGGAACATGGTTTTGTTGATCTATACTTAAAGGGTGTCACGGTGGAGCCTATTATATTTGAGGAAATTAGGAAAAAAACAATCATCAGACACCCTGTTAACCAAGTTAAGAGGAATGAAAGAGTCCGACCAAGCGCCATAATTTGAAATTGATGAAAGTGGGACAATAAGGTACAAGAAACGTTAGTGTGTGCCTAATTATGAGAATCTCAAAGAGAAGATATTGAAGGAAGCACACAACTCAAATTACTCAATATGCCCTGGTGGAGATAAGCTTTACAAAGACCTTAAAAAATATTTTTGGTGGCCTAGGATGAACGTTAATGTGGTAAACTTTGTTGTAAAATGTTTAACCTGTCAAAAAGTCAAAATTCAACATATGGAATCTGGTGGGAAACTTTAACCTCAATCGGTACCTGGATGGAAATGGAAATCTATATCAATGGATTTTATCATGGCTCTACCAAGAACAACAATCGAAAAGAATGCAATTTGGGTTATAGTAGACCAGTTAACAAAAACCGCAAGATTTGTAGCATTGAAGGATACCTGGTCAATTCAACAACTAGCAAATGCCTACCTCATTTAGGGGTGTTCATTAGTGAGTACCCGACTTTTCGGGTACCCAAAAAGTCGGGTACCCGGTTAGTCGGGTATTTATTTTAACGGCCCGTGTCCCGACCCGATTAATGCGGGTACCCGGATTTCGGGTAACCGAATAAGCCGAGTCGGGACACTGGGTACATGATTTTAGTTTTTGAGTTATTAGGAAACTCAAAGTTAGGTTGAAATGGTATGGTAAGCTATGGATTTTACTACATAAAGCTATTGCCATTAGTATGGCTAATCCCTACTGATAAGCTATGCTTAAGAGTTCTATCAACATCAACATTTGCTCCTGTTTCATCAACTCCCTCAGGAGAAGTGTGAAACTAAGATTCATTGTGTATATGGTATCTCTGTAATGTTGATTCAATTGATTAAGCTGTAGTGAATTGGAAGTTTGAAAACAGTAAGTTCGTAACTTCAAGTTAGTAACTTAGTACAGCTAGCTTTTATATTTATTGAAAAAAAAAAACTAATTGTGTTTTAAAGCGGGGCAACCGGGTACCTGGTAAAATCTAATATTGACCCATGACCCGACCCGATTAATGCGGGTCGGGTACCCGATTCGGATATTTTAAATTTTTAAAAATTTTGACCCGCCATTAATGATGCGGGTCAGCAGGTCAACGGGTCGGACGGGTCGTGTTTTTTTTAACATAACTAACCTCATTGAAGTGATAAGACTAAATAGAGTTCCAAAGGATATCGTTTAAGATAGGATCTTGGATTCTTGTCAAATTTTTGGAAAAATCTTCAAGAATCCATGGGGACTATACTTAAGTTTAGCACAACCTTTCATCCCGCAACAGATGGACAAACAGAAAGAACCATTCAAACCCTCGAGGATACGTTAAGAGCTTGTGTGATTGATTTTGATGTAGCGTGGGATGAAAATCTTATGTACATCGAGTTCTCATACAATAATTGATATCATGCGAGCATAAGAATGGCACCGTATGAGGCATTATACAAGAGAAAGCGTAGAAGCCCTATTTGTTTGGATGACGTCAACAAGTCTCTGAATTTTGGACCCGAAATGGTAGAAGAAACTACGGAGAAAGTGAAACTTATTCAAGAATGAATGAAGGCAGCTCAAGATCGAAAAAAGTGGTATGTAGACTGAAAAAGAAGGGTGTAAGAGTTTGAAGTTAGGGAAAAATTTTTGCTAAAAGTATCACCAACAAAGGAGGTGTTGCAATTTGGGAAAAAAAGGAAAATTGAGTCCACAATACACCGAGCCATATGAGATATTGGAGAGAGTTGAACAAGTGGCATATAGATTAGCTTTACCTATGGATCTAGCTAAGGTCCATAACGTTTTTCATGTATCCCAAATACGCAAATACGTTCAAAACCCTTCAATATTATCCAACCTGAAACATTTGAGTTAGACCAAAACCTCACCATTGAGGAGCGATCAATCAAAATCCTAGACATAAAAACCAGAAACATTAGCAATAAAACTATCAAACTAATCAAAGTATTATGGTCAAACCAGAAGCGAGAAGAAGCAATGTGGGAGAATGAGGATAAGGTCTAGCTTCAAGGACGAAACCCCTTGAACGGAGGGAGAATGTGACATTCCTTAAAGCCAAACCTTTATTCCTTTTGTTACCTTTATTAATTTATATTCGAGAGTTTATCTACAAGTTCGAGGACAAACGTTTTTTTTAAGGAGAGGTAGATGTAATACTAAAATAATTTCATAAAATAAAAATAAAAAATAAATTAAATCAAATTAAATCAAATTAAATGAAAATATTTTGAATTTGAAAAACAACTATTGCAAATGGCCATCAATATCTTTAATTATGCTATTCAGAAAATTTTACCCAAATTCCCTCAATCAATAATATTCTTTCCTTATTTAACCAACAATTTTGTCCTATAAATTGAGCCGATTTCTGAACCCTAGACTCACAATTCATCCCTCCCTCTCTAAGTCTTGGCAAAAAACAAAAATCCCAAATCTTCATCTTTTGGTGTCTAAACCCTAATTTCGTTTCTATGTTCCGAAAATTATGACAGTTTAGAAGATTATGAAGAAGGATTAAAGGATGAATGAAAAACCTACCTTGAATGCTTGGTAGACGAACTTTTCGATCCCTTCTCCTTCCTTCTCTTGTTTGCTTCTTCTTTCTTGGTCCATGAACTGTCCGAGTTCTTTTTCTTAAGATTTCCCTCTCCTATCTATTATTCTGTTTTATGAAAATATTTCTTTTTATTTTATTTTCTTTCTCTTTTTTTTTCATGTAACTCACATGATTTTTTTAAAAGACATAAACCCTCCTTGTTTGTCTCTTTTAAGTCTTATGTTACTTAAAAAAATTTATTTTTTGTATTTTTTATTCTTTTATCATTCTTTTAATTCATTTAATTTAAATATCTAT
Source organism: Amaranthus cruentus (assembly GCA_019425755.1). Taxonomy (NCBI): domain Eukaryota; kingdom Viridiplantae; phylum Streptophyta; class Magnoliopsida; order Caryophyllales; family Amaranthaceae; genus Amaranthus; species Amaranthus cruentus. Next base: position 4,121,611 of record CM033466.1, read on the forward strand.
GACTTTAGAAATATTCTAATTTTAATGTATACCTTTTGTCAAATTTTTTTATACCTTTACCCTTAAAAGAAAATAATTTTTTAAAAGGGGGTATTACAATTAGATTATCTAACCATTGCGACATAAAATTGTAGACGGAGATTTCGGATGACCCATAGAAACCACGTACTACTAGTTCCCATAACCTTCAATACTTTCACACTACTTAAGGTAACTTTGATGTCCATTATACTCTAATCTGCTACCCGAGAAAATTTATAAAATATACTTTTACTTTTACATTTACCAACTACAGCCTTTAAGTTTACTCAATTTCAAATAAGCAGGAGTAAACTTTGTTTTTTTTACCAACTACAGCCTCCAACTTAACAAACATGACATCGGACAACTAAAACATCCCAACCTCACTAAATTACCGGATAAACCCCATTTTTTTACCTTTGACCATGCCCTATTACCGTTGACTTGAATTAAAAAAAAAACCCATCTAACTCTAGTTAATACCTAACCCAAACCTCAACAACCTTCCCACCTTTACTGATTTTCAAAAAAAAAAGAAATCTAAAATCGCAATAAATTCCTGTAACTCGTCACTGTCAACATCGTCTACATCCTCCATTGAAGGCAACTTCTTCGTTCTTTCTCTTTGCTTAGGTTTTCATTTGGTTTATGATTTTATTTGTTTTATTATTCTACTTTCGTGGTTTATAATGTGATGTCTTTTAGGGTTTTTTTTAATGTTGCGTGATTTTTTGATTTTTTCTCTACTCAGATGTCTAATTCTGTGAAGCTAAGGGTTAGATATGGTGGTCAATTTATTAATGAACATAATGAGGTCTCGTATATTAATGGCTCTGTGCATGAAGGTATTGAAATTGGGATAGCTGATTTTATGGTGAAAAAATGTTATGGAGACAAAGACATTGAATTTGAAGTCCTCCTTTTAGATATGGTTTAAGGAGAAAGGAATAATGTTAGATAAGGGTAGGAAAAGGCTGAAGGACAATGATGATGTGTTTGAGGCTTTCAAAAGTACTGATGAAGATGGGTTTGTAGATTTGTATGTAGTGGGAGGGAATCCTGGGAAATGGACCACATCAAACACAACAAATGTGGTGGAGCCTAATGTTGGTAAAAGGAGAAAGCCTTTGACCTCACCCTTATTAGATTCTTTCAGAAGACCACAAAAGCTACAACCAGATGTTGAGGTACTTAGTGTACTTAACATTAAACCCATTGCTGTTGACTATTCATAATCACCCATTCACAAACCTTGTTCTAAGACACCAAAACCAAGCTCTCAAAAACCACCTAAACCACCTTCAAGAAAACAGAAACTTCTTGTTAAGAGGAAGGCATCTCAAGCATCCAATTCAGCCACCCCTAGGAAAAGACCAACACCTCCTCCTCAACCTCTTCCTCCTCCACCACCTCCACCTCCACCTGCACCTCCCCCACCACCTGTAAAGAAAGTGACCCCAAGGAAAAAATACTCAGCAAGAAGAGGACCTGCTCCAAGGAAGAACATATCAGTTCCTCAACCCCAACAACAACCTCCCTCCCAAACACCAACTGAACCCCAACCACAACCTGAAGCTGCTCCACCACCTCCCTCTCAAACACCACCTCAACCCCAACATGCACAACTAGATCCTGTAGTTGAACAAACACAAGTATATCCACCTATTCAACCTACACAAGTAGATCCACCTGTTAGTGAGAGGAGAACCACAAATAACAAGGGAAAAGGTAAGGTAATTCATAAGAGGTCTAAGACTGGGGCTAAGATGGCCCTATTCATTGATGAGGATGACTTAGATTATGAAGAGCAGCCCTAGTCAGATGTAGATATTGATGATGATGATTTTGAGGGTGATGTTGGTGATGATTTGTTTAGTAAGGATGTAGGAGAGACTGTACTTGAGGAAGTTAACAGGACATTTGATGGAAGAAATACTACAAATGAAGAGCCAAATAGAACAGAACCTGCTGAGGTAAATGAAGAGGATGATGATGAAGATTTGCAGTAAGAGGAGTTAGAGGAAGGTTCAGATAAGTATCCTGTCTTCAATCCTGATATTGATTTTTCAAGGAAAATTAACTTAAAAGCTAGTTTAGTTTTTCCTAAATGTCAGGATTTTAAGACTTACTGTATAGGAACATGCCATTGAGAACAAGTATGATTTTTACTCTTTGCACAACTACACAAAGAGGTTTGATGCTTTTTGTATAGATAGGTGTGACAAATGTGCATGGAATAGGGTTAGAGGAAAAAGAGTTAAGTGTACTTGTGACAGATTGAATTGTACTTTTTATTAACATGCTAGTAAGTTAAGGGGAGAGGAAAGTATGCAGATCAAGACTTGCAGGCTAGAGCATCAGTGCTGGAATAAGCATCAAACTAGGAAGCTTACTTCCAAGTTTTTAGCAGATATATATTTAGAGGTTTGGAGGAGATATCCTGAATGGGATTTAGTTAAGGGTCTTTCGCAGAAAGTCAAGGAAGACTTTGGAATAGTTGCGGGTTATCAAAAATGTTGGTATGCTAGGGCAAGAGCCAAGGAACTCTTATTTGGAGATGGTGATGATCAATATAAAAGGGTTTATGACTATGCTCATGTTGTTAGGAAGCACAATCCTGGGAGTTCAGCACTAATAAAGGTATTACTAGGGATTGAGAGGCCCATATTTCAAAGCATGTTTATATGTCTCAAGCCTGTGCTGGATGGATTTGTTGCTGGATATGGGCCAATTATTGGTATGGATGACTGTCACTTGACAGGAGCATATCCTGGTATATTCCTGACAGCAGTGGGAAAGGATGGGAACAATAATATATACCCATTGGCATGCGCAGTTGTGGATGTGGAAGATTTTCAAACATGGTCCTGGTTTTTGACAAATCTAAAGGAATGTTTGGGCACAAATGATGGAAAAGGCTACACATTTATGTCTGATAGACAGAAGGTACTTTTACCTGCTTCTTTTTTTGTACATTAATTTCAACTATACATATCAGGTAAGTGTTGTGTTTTATAGGGTCTTATAAGAGCACTTGAAGAGATTGTACCTGAGGCACACACAAGGTACTTTTGGAGACATCTATGGGGGAATTTCAAACAAAGATGGTCAGGTGAAGCATACAAGTTTGTGTTGTAGGCAGCTGCTAAAGCAACAACTGAGTGAGGAAGGTGTATAGAATTGATTAATTTAGTTACACGTTTTGGTATTTATTGTTGGTTTTTTTTTTTTGCCTGCAGACAAAGTTCAAGGAGAAAATGATTGAATTGAAGGACCTTAGTGCAGAGGCTTATGATTATATGGCTTCAATACCAGCAAATGCATGGAGTAGGCATGCATTTGACATTGACTGTAAGTCCAACATGTTATTGAACAACATGTGTGAGTCTTTCAATGCTGTTTTGAAACCTTGTACAGACAAGGCTGTGTTAACACATATGGAATGGATTAGGAGATTTATTATGCAGAGACATCATAAGAAAAGGGAAGGGTTAAATACTATAGAGGGTGGTATTTTGCTCTATGTTAAAAAGCAGTTTCAATTGTCAACTGAGGCATACAAGAACTGTATAGTTAGAGTAGCTAGTAGCACATTGTTTGAGGTTGATTTTAAGAAACAAACTTGTTTGGTTGATTTGGATGAGAGGACTTGTAGCTGTTTTAGATGGCAATTGACAGGTATTCCTTGCCACCATGCATATGCTACAATTATGAAGAGCAGGGGAAATTATGAGGAGTTCATACATGAATACTACAACGGAGCCAGTTATGCTAAGACTTATGCTCCAGTATTCATGCCCATGCCTGGTGCTTCTAATTGGGAGAAAACCCCAGACAACCAGCCAGACCCTCCACCATACAAGAGGCTGCCAGGAAGGCCATCTAAGAAGAAGAGGAGATTGGAGCCAGATGAGAAGAGCAAGGGTAAGAAGCAAAGGGGGAATACAAGTGCTGAACAGGTAGGAAGGGAGATTGGTAAGCAAAACAGATGCTCTTTTTGCAAGCAACCAGGGCACAATAAAAGAAAGTGTAAAAGCACACAACCAGCACCACAAAAGCCAAGGAAGAAGGGATAAAGGCCTCCTCTGACTGATGATTGGTCTGTGAGGTTGAGGGAAAGAAGGGAAAAACAGAAAGAAGCAGTTGCATAATCTACCCAAGCATCCTAAGCATCAACTTTGACACAAGCATCTCAAGCATCAAACATTTTAGATACTAATGAGTATCCTGGTAGCCCTACACCGGTTTGTGTTTAGGTTAAGGGTTGTAATGTATTTTGTGCAAACTATGTTAGTTCAATGCTTTGTTTAGCTAATAAGTAAACTATTATGTATTGTAAACTTCAACTAGTTGAAATTTTGCAAACATTATTATCAGTTAGTATTGGTATTATGAGGCACAATTTATCATTCAAGAGCTTCTTCTGCATTTCCATTATATTATACTTCAAAAGTATTTTACATTACATTAGATGATCACATCATCATCAAGCAAGCAAAAAAGTGCATCCTATGTTAGTCCTAATACATAAATACTATAGCATGATGCTCTATAAACAAGCAAAAAAGTGCGTTATGCTAAACCTACATCCTTCATCACAATTTACATGAAGTAGCTAGCAATCCAAGACACAACCATCACCCCAACGCATGTGTTAATAACCAATCCAAACCTCCAGACACACTGAGGATAAAGCATCTTCATCATCGCCCGATCAGTAGTTGTCTTCCTAAGCTTCTTGTTCGCCAACTCAAGCTTCCTCTTCAATGCATCAACTTCCCTGTGCATTTTTGATCTTTCATCCATAAGATGCAGCATCACCTCCTTTTGCCAATCAGTCATTTCCTAGTCAGCCCTACGAAAAAAATTATAGCTTCTAGTGTTGGAATGAGCATCGTACTCAAGACAGGCCACAAATCTCCTTCCTGGGTTTTGAACAGTCCACCCCCTTTGCACAGAAACATCATACCCACAGTAGCACTCCATACGAGTTTCTAGTTCAGAGAAGCAGTCGACATCTATATAAAAAAACCCTAATTTCAAATGAAGATAATACAAAAACAGTAATGGGTAGGTGAGAAAATAATTACCTAAAATTAAACTCTAGATGAACAGTAATAGACGAGGTTGGTGTAACTTACCTGAAATTAATGCTTAATTAATGATGCTGAATGAAGAAGATGAAGTGGAGAAAAAATGAAAATAAAGAGGCGCTTTAAAAAGAGGGAAAAACATAAATAGGTAGTTGGGAGTTGGGTTAAGAGTACTAACTAGGGTTCAATCCGGTAATTTAGTGAAGCTGGGGTGTTTAGGCTGTCTCGATGTCATGTTTGCTAAGTTGGAGGCTGTAGTTGGTAAAAAATAAAGTTTGCGGCTGTTTATTTAAAATTGAGTAAACTTAAAGGTTGTAGTTGGTAAATGATCCTTATAATTATAATAATTGATTATATTAATATGATTAATATTTTTATTCTCATGTTATACGATTGGCCATTATTGTTGTGATTAATATGATTAGTATGGTTAATATTTTTGTTCTCATGTTATACGATTGGCCATTATTCTTCCTTCTATTTTTTGTGATTCAAGAAGAAGGGGTGTTCACACTAGGAACTCTTGTGATTGACCATTATTGTAACACCCCTGAATTTTCGACCCCTTATACGAAACCAAAACCGCAAAGGGTGGGAGAAAATTCGGGTGTTACATAAAAAGAAAAAGGAAAGAATTTAGATAAACATTAAAGGTTAACTTTAAAAAGGTGAGTGAAAATTTCGGCAGCATCTTTGCTAAAACTCGAACATGTGGTATAACAGTTAGCACAATAAAACCATTAAACTAATCCAAGACATCATTGCCTTTTAAATTCTCACACCACGGCGAAATAGTTCATCGCCAGCTTCTCAAATCGACATGCCAAGCATGGATCGTGGTTCCAATGTCAACGCTTGCGTTTTATAATGAATTGACTCTTTAAAACCATACAAGTTATAAACTACGCAGCGGAAATACCAATATAGAAAGGAGGACCCAAGGCCTCATAACGACACATATACAACCAAAGTTTACTAAACAAGAACTACAAAATCAGAATATAATGGTATGACTCAAGTTTATGCTTCGCCCTCATAACTCTCCCCCAATGCAATGCAATGCAATGCAAAAGAAGCTCCAACACCTGCTACGACTGTCCATGATCCTGCTGCTGCTCGACATCAGACAAAACACCAATGTGTCATAGCAGGACAATCATAGAAAGTCATCAAACAATCAAACATAAACACAAACACGTCAGTAACTAGCATCAAATATAATAAGGTCAACAAACTAGCTAACATTATATTATAGAACTGTATAACGATGATGTCGTGAAACACAGCATAACTAGTTACTATTCATCATCCATTTATATTTCTTGATCTCAAATCTTCTTTTCCAACACCAACCATGTGTTCATGGGCGGAATGTATATCTTGATACTCCTCTTCTCAAAACCATAACATATCTATAAGACAAGTATGATATCAACTAAACTAAGGGCGCTAACTAACTACCTTGACGCCTCATGATGAAGCATGGCTTTACGACGCTTGTCTACTTCAAAGTCAGTGTGATCATAATATATCCTTAGGATTCTTGACTCCCATAAAATAACTTAACGCATGCATAATCTTTAAACGAAAGGGAAACCTTGAGGTTTGCAAAGCCCACGTGGCACTTTTCACTAACATAAAATTATTCTATCAATGAAATACCTTAGGATTTTCAAGACCCACAACTCTCTCCACAATAAATCTTCTTTCAATGAATAAACTTTCAATCAAGGAGTAAACTTTCTATCAACTAATAAACTCTCTATCAATGAGTTCTCTTTTCATTAGTAAATACTTTCTATCAATGAGAACCTTGAGGTTTCCAAGACCCACCGATAACTCACGCATACTCTTGTCATCAATGAGAACTATGGGGTTTGCAAGACCCATCGGTAAACTCAATATACTCTTGCTATCAATGAGAACCATGGGGTTTGCATGACCCACCGGTAACTCACACATACCTTTACATCAATGAGAACCATGGGGCTTGCAAGGGCCACCGGTAACTCACATGTATCTTTGCTATCAATGAGAACCATGGGGCTTGCAAAGCCCACTGGTAACTCACATGTATCTTTGCTATCAATGAGAACCATGGGGCTTACAAGGCCCACCGGTAACTCACATATATATTTTCTATCAATGAGAACCATGGGGCTTGCTAGGTCCACCAGTAACTCACATACTCTTGCTTTCAATGAGAACCATGGAGTTTGCAAGACCCACCGGTAACTCACATATATATTTTCTATCAATGAGAACCATGGGGCTTGTAAGGCCCACCGGTAACTCACATATATCTTTTCTATCAATGAGAACCATGGGGCTTGCAAGGCCCACCGGTAACTCACATATACAATTTGAATTCATATATAAAGGAATCATTATCGATAAGGGGGATTGTTCTCAACTTCTACTAGTACTTTCATTCTATGCATCTATTTTATTCTATGTTTGAAAGATTCGCAAACCGAAAGCTATTCATGAATACAAATTTACTTGCTAGTACTTCATATTTCTAATAGAATGAATTTAATCACAACTATCGATAATATTTAGCAATAGCATGTAGTAGTTAGTTACTGCGTGTGTGTACCTGTAATTGCAACTGCAAGACAAAAAGTTATCGCAACCACCAAATATAAGGTTTTCAAGCTTCTTTTATGAGCTGGACACCTATGCATGGTAAGACTTGTAAGTCTACTTTACTTCATTTAAGAGAAACTTGCTCTAAGTTTTCCCCCACAACCATCCTTACAAGTCACAACTCATAAAAATACGTACTCTAATCATACCCAGAACATTGTAATTATGAATCATATTATCAATTCAATCTAACCATAACATTAGTTTCCATTCCATTCTAAAACAAGGTATGTTTAAGGGGAACATAAAAAATCTAATTCATACACATTTGCAATATAAAAAAAAGACTATGTAGGCTTAAATCGTATAATGCAATATACTACACTAGATTTCAATGATTCAATTCATGATGATAATGATTTTTAATCATATTGGCCACATTCCTCAAGGTTTGAAGTGACAAAGAATAAAACAAAGTAATTAGTAACTTAGACAACTCATTACACTAATTTTCTATGACTTAGCCACATTACACAACTTGAGCCAACAATTGAATAAACTAACAATGGCAATTAAAACATCAACAATGTATTTAACAAATTCTTCAATGACAACAATTAACCACCAAACCATCAAAAATGGTCATATCCATCACCATAAAAATAATAAAATTAACATTTAACAACTATGAAAAGTGACTAATCACCCTAACCATTTCTAACCATCAAAACCACCATGATTCCACAATAATAACACATTTCAAAAACTTCTATAAGCCTGTCCAAATACCAAAATATCACCAAAACACATAAAATTAGTACACACTACCTTCATTGTTACCCATAATACAAACCCTAAGTTATTCATATTCAAACTACACTTCTAACATTTACCCATTACTATTTCTATCAAAATATAACTTAATTTAAACTAAGATTCATGAATTTACCCAAAAATTTACAATTAAAACATTAAATTAACAAGAAAGAGAAACTCACAAAAATAGGGGAAGAAGAGAGAGAGGCGCGCGTGGGGGGCAGAACCGGCTGCTGCGGCTGGCCGGTGGTGGCCGTGCACTGTTGTTGCTGGCGGTGGCTAGGTGTGGTTGCTGCTGCCAGCTTCTTGGTGTTGAGGATGAGAGATGAAAAAGAAGGAGATGGAGGAAGCCATGAAGATGAGTAAGGGTTTTTGGGTTCTTATTTTCTTTCTTTCTTTCGTTCTTTATTTATTTCTTTCTTTCTATTTTATTTTCCTAATTCAAAGCTCTAACCCATTTTTATAATCATATATTTACTAACTTTCAATATGCTAGTAAATTTTGAATTACAAATATAAGGATAATTTGAACCTCTTTATTTGAGTAATTATAAATATACTCTTAATATAAATATGTAGGCATTCATATACAATTATAAATAATCAATATAAACTAATTCAAAATAATTATTAAAATAAAAAAAATCTCTAAAAAAAAATATTATTACAAATAAATAATGACGTAATAAAATAACGGGGTATTACAATTATTATTAAGTCCCGGCCTACTATCGTTCACATTTCTCCTCAAAATTATTTTAATCTTATTATTGTGACTGTCAAAATTTAAAAGCTGTTAAATTATTTTAATTCATATTTAATGGTCAAGTCAATTTAAATTAAAGATTATTTTTTTTACTATTTAAATTTTACGGAATGGGGTTGTATTACTCAGTTTATGCTGATTTTTTGTGTACATTGTTTTCTTGTTTTCCCCTCGTATTTTTTTCCAGGTTATTATAGGGGAATTTGAGTGAGGATGCTTAGAATAAAACGCCTAAAAAGTTATTTAAAGTCTATCGTAATGTTTTTTTATGTCTCTATCAAGAAACTTCCTATTGAGTTGTAATTTGAATATTTTCTCTTCTTCTATTTCCAATAAATAATTTTGTTTCGGTATTTTCATGTCGTCCTTAACACTCTCCAAGTAAAATCTTGATTTATATAGATAAAAATCTTTAAGTATATATGGATTTAATTTAGAGGGAGTTATAGTTTCCATAATTATCATTTGTTTCAATATTTTTTATATATTTCCTAAAATTCAAAATTGTAAGGAAAATTTGCTCAAAATAATCCCAACTATCACCTGTTGGCCAAAAATAATCTCAACTATTAATAATATTTTAATAATCCCAACTATTCTCATAATTTGTTTAAAACATAACCTGCTCCTTTTTAACCGGCTATAACATGTAACTTTTGCACTTTTTCTTTCTTTTTTGATTAATAGATGAAGGGGAAGTGTTATTTTGAACAGTTAAGTAAAAAAGAAAAGAAAAATAGTGAAAAAGTTACCTGTTCCAGCCGGTAAAAAGGGGGTGAGAATGTTTTCAACAAATTATGAAAATAGTTGGGATGATCAAAAAATAATTGAGGGTTGGGGTTATTTTTGGCCAACGGGTGATAGTTGGGATTATTTTGAGCAAATTTTCCAAATTGTAATTATAGTTGTCTAACAATGTAAATGAGTGAATTTAATGAACAATTGAATGTATTTATGTCATTTAAGTTTTTAATACCTATTGCTAGAAAAAAGGGCAATTATGTACTTCTAGTACTTTAATAAATTGCAGTATAATTGGAATGAATGTAATTAATTTTGCAGTATAAGATTCTACCAGTATATTTCTACTATTTTATCTAGTTTTCAATATAATTTTTTAGAGGGAAATTATCAATGATACTCCTATGTTATAGCACTTTATCTTTGGTACCCCTGTGTTTTTTTAAATTCTAATGGCACCCGTATACCTTTTTGAGCTAATTACAAACGTGACATTGTTCACCTTTTTTTCGTTAAGTTGACGTTAAATTTTAAATCTAACCAAACCATGGTTAATTTGTTATTGCTTATATACCCAGGTTCTTCCTTTTCTGAACCAAACCCGAGTCCAAATGAGGGCACAAACATGGATAAACTAGAAAGTATGAATGTTCATGGGTTGGATAGGACCAAGGAGGCCACCAAAACTCTCATCATACTTAATCCCGACTAATACACGTGGAAACAAGTCGGCAAGCGAAATAACAAACGACCTCGTTATTTTTAGTTTAGCCTTTTTATTTTTGTTTGTTTTGACATGTCGTTTCCTTTTATTAGTAGAGTCGTGTATTAGGGCCCTTTTCTTAGTTTTATGTTGTTTTGTCTCATATGGGAGGCCAAGTATATAAGGCTTGGAAGCTTGTAAAAAAACATTATTCTACATTTTGATTTTAATAAAAAACTTGAGGTATTTCAGAAATATCCTATTCTTCACTTCTCGGTTTTGAGAGCATCAAGAACCAAGAAGCTTCATCCGCCTTCAAGATCTGGTGGGTTCAAGAGGAGAGTGAGGGAAGTGGCCTCGGGATCCAAGAGGGTGAACGGTGTCCTTCTCACGGCCAATTGATCTTCACGATTGATTGTTCAAGCATTTCGAAGTGTTTCAAGCGAACCCAGTGACCGGTTCTGGTTCGTGGGTCCTTTTTGGTGAGTCATCACAACCGCCATCCCCTCCACTTGGTGCAACCTGGTATCAAAGCCACGGTGGCAGGAGGAATCGACCAAGGTAGAGGCGCCGACATCGTCTGCCTAGTAGAAGTAGAAGCAGATTAGAGCGAACGTGGACTGGAAATTTGCGTCATTTCTGGAAGCTGAAGTGAGTTGTCTTAATTGCATCATACCCCAGGTAATCTCTAAACTTGCTGAGAAATCAATTAGAAGCGCAAGGAAGAAAGGTAATTAAACTAATCTTGACCCAAAATATCGCAGCCCTAATTTCGAATTTAGGCTCAATTTTTTTTTCTTTTCTTTTTTTTTGGGTATTTCGTAACGTTGTTAGAATACTTCTTGAGCATGCTGGTTCTTGGATCGATTTCTTAATTGTTGATATTTGACTTCGTGAGTAAGTCTTCCTAATTTGTTGAGGAGTTGATTTTTCTTTTTCTTTTTTTTTTCTTTCTTATTTCTTATTTCCTGATTTCGTGAGTGAGTCTCCCTGATTGCTTATTTCTTATTTCTGATTTGGGTATTTCTTAGTTCTTAATTGTTGATATTTATTATTTCTTATTTCGTGAGTGGTTCTTAGGCAAGTATATTAATATTACAAGTATATTTCATATTGCAAGTATATTAGTACTGTGATTTCAAAGGTTAGCAGGCAAAATAAAACACTTGGAGTTGATTGTTGATTGTGATTGATATTGTAATTGTTTTACTGGGTAATTTGTTTAAGTCTGATAATTGTTTTTACGGGGTAATTTTGGTAGGTCCTTTAATTGTTTTTACTGGGTATTCAATTGCTGGAATATTTTGTGGTATTTCTTGATTTGTTGGTATTCCTCATTTCATACTCTGATTTTGTTCCCCGCATAGTCGCATGTTGGTATAATGAAATTATTTCACAATTATTACTGTTCTATTTTGAAATTCTTGGTATTGCCTTGTCTCGTTGTCATTTGTTGTACATCTATATTGTCGAGTGTTGGAAAATGAACTTTGAGGAGAAATTAGAGGTCCTTACAAATTTAGTTCAACAACTAGCTGTGAATATGGTGAACAATACCGGTACACCGGGAGATAGGAACACACCACCACCCCAGCACAATCGAATTAATGAGGATAGAACCCTTCGGATAGACCTCCTTGACTTTGACGGACATTCCGCTGACCCAGAAATATACTTAGAATGGGAAGCTAATATGGAGAGGTACTTTGACTTTAAGGATACCCCTCCAGAACAACAATTTAAGTTTGCCAAGATTAAATTGACCAAGTTGGCAGCCGTATGGTTAGAAGGGGTCCAAAAGCAACGAAGGAGGGAGGATAGAGAGAGGATTGATGACTGGGGGAAACTTAAGAAACACTTGAGACGAAAATATGTTCCCCAAAATTACCGACAGTAATTATACATACAATGGGGTACCTTGAGGCAAGACAATCGGTCTGTATCGGAGTATATCAAGGAGTGGGAGAAACTATCTGTGGTGTGTGATACTAACGAAACGGAGGAAATGAAAGTAGGCAAGTTTATAGGGGGATTAAGAGAAGACCTTAGAAAAAAGTTAGAGTTAACTCCAAACTTGACCTTTAGTTTGGCTTGTAGTAATGCCCTGACCCACGAGAAATACTCCAAGAGAAAGTCTTCGTCCAACAATGGTCACAATAGGCTAGGGAGAAACAATGACTTTTTTAGAGACCGAGCTTTGGGAACACCATCTCAGACTTCACAGGCATCTACACCAAGTAAGTCTCCAGCCTCCACTAACCCTATTAGGGACAGAAACCCAAGGGATCCAAAAGGGGTAGTCTGCTTTAAGTGTTATGGGCATGGGCACATAAGGAGTGAGTGTCCTAATGCTAGGGCTTTCACTATGCAAGAGTGGACAGAAATCAGGGAAAGAGAAAGACCTAGGTCCATGTTGGTTAGTAGGAATGGCAAGGAAGAAATAGTAGGACCATGCACGAGCAATGACGACCCTGATGACACATATTTAGTAGACGATGAAGGAGAAGTAGAACCTTTGGGGGACACTGACTTGGGTGAGGACGATGCGGAAGAGATTTACCCAGAATTAGACCTACACAGCTTTCTGATTAGGAGAAACATCCATGCTACACCTAAACTCAAGCCTAATGATTAGAGGGAAAATATATTTCAAACCAAATGTAAGATCAAGGACAAGGTTTGTGACCTAATCATCGATGGGGGTAGTGAAACGAATTGTGTTAGTAAAGAGTTAGTCCAATCCCTTAGTCTAGAGACCAAAGCACATCCCCACCCATACAAGTTGAAATGGTTAGATAGTAAGACTAGTGGTCATGTGAAAAAGAGATGTCTAGTCCAATTCTCCATAGGTATTATAAGGATAAGGTGCTTTGTGATGTCTTTGACATGACGGCTTGTCATGTGCTATTAGGTCGACCCTGGCAACATGACCGGAAGACGTCCCACGATGGTTATACCAATGTTTATACGTTGAGACATGAGGGAAAACTTAAGGCCTTGATGCCTTTACCTCCGCACAAGACTTTACCCCCACCCCAATCCAAGCCATGCACTTCACTAATGAGTAGGAAAGTCACTAAGAAGGAGGTTAAGAGGGAAAGAGTAGCATTCTTATTGTTTAGTAAAGAGGTTGTAGAGGAAGACCCCATTACAGACCCTAGGATTAAAGCGTTACTTGAGCGATACGCAAATATTTTCCCAGAGGAATTACCTAAGGGTTTACCACCCCTCAGGGGCATTAAACATCAGATCGACCTAATCCCCGGTTCCACACTACCTAATAGGCCTGCGTATAGGACCAACCCCGAGGAGAGTAAAGAACTACAAAGACAGATACAGGAATTGATGGAGTGAGGCTATAAGAGCATGAGCCCTTGTGCGGTTCCAACCCTACTAGTGCCCAAAAAGGATGGGACGTGGCGAATGTGTAAAGACAGTCAAAGTGTAAACAATATAACAATCAAATATAGGTTCCCAATACCCCGGATTGATGACATGCTAGATTAGTTATCGGGATCCCAATGGTTTAGCAAGATTGACCTTAGAAGTGGGTACCACCAGATCCGGATGAGGGAGGGCGATGAGTGGAAGACCGCCTTCAAGACCAAGTACGGTTTATACGAGTGGTTAGTGACGCTGTTTGGATTAACGGGGGCACCTAGCACCTTCATCAGGCTAATAAATGAAGTGCTTAAACCATTTTTAGGAAAGTTCATTGTGGTTTATCTGGACGACATTTTAGTATACAGTAGGAAAGTAGAAGAGCACTTAGACCACTCAAACAATTATTTGAGGTTTTGCGAGAACAACGATTGTATGGGAAGTTGGAAAAGTGCTCGTTTCTAATGCATGAAGTACGTTTCCTTGGATATATAGTGGGGCGACAAGGAGTGAAAGTAGATCCTGCAAAGGTAGAAGCTATTAGGACTTGGCCCACCCCCACCACCATCACCCAAGTGAGGTCGTTTCATGGATTAGCTTCTTTCTATAGGAGGTTCGTGAGAAATTTTAGCACGGTCATGTCACCTATCACCGACTGCACAAAAAAGGAAGTGTTCACTTGGACTAGAGAGGCACAAAGAGCCTTTGAGGACATTAAGAAAGGTATGTTTAACCCACCAATACTTAAACTACCTGACTTTAACAAACCCTTTGAGGTTTAGTGCGACGCTAGCAATACCGGAATAGGGGCAGTCTTGATCCAAGAGGGGCGACCTATTGCTTACTTTAGTGAAAAAGCTAAACCGGAGTAGGGCTAACTACTCGGCCTACGACAAGGAATTCTATGCCATGGTAAGGGCTTTAGAGCATTGGTCCCACTACTTAAAAGCGCAACCCTTTGTATTACATTCCGACCATGAAGCTCTTAAGAACATTAGCGGCCAAGGTAAGTTGAGTACCAAACATGGTAGGTGGGTGGAATTTATGCAAGGCTTTAATTTCATGGCCAAGTATAAAACTTGCAAGACTAACACTGTAGAAGATGCACTAAGTAGGAGAGCACACTTGTTAGCCATCCTTGATGCCAAGGTTTTAGGGTTCGAAATGCTTAAGGACCAATACCCCACTGACCCAGACTTCAGTACCCTTTATCAACAATGCACCCAACAACTCTAAGGCTTATTTTATATCCAACAAGCGTTCTTATTCAAAGGAAACAGATTGTGTATTCCTAAAACTCACTACGGGTCACCTTAGTTATAGAGATTCACGAGGGGAGTTTAGGTGGGCACTTTGGCATACAGAAAACACTAGACATTCTAGGAAAACACTTTTATTGGCCAAAAATGTTAGGAACGGTGGGGAAAGTTATACTACGATGTGAGGCCTGCGTGAAAGCCAAGATCACCTTTCACAAGGGTGAATACAAACCCCTACCTATAGCACAGAGACCGTAGGAACACGTTAGCATGGACTTTATAGTTGCCCTACCTAGGAAACAATGGGGAAGGGATGCCGTGATGGCTGTAGTTGATAGATTCTCGAAAATGGCTCTTTTAATAGCATGCAATAAGGTGGATGATGCTTTACGCATTGCCAAGCTTTACTTTGCAGAGATTGTACGGTTGTATAGGGTTCCTAGAACAATTGTATCTGATAGGGATAGTAAGTTTTTAAGCTCCTTCTGGAGCACCCTATGGAGACTACTTGACACTAAGCTATTGTATAGCACCTCTCTAGGGACATTAATTAATAAGAATTTGAAGGATTGGGACCCAAAGCTATGTCATGCAAAGTTTGCCTACAATAAAAGTCCAAGCTGGGCAACAAAGATATCCCCCTTCGAGTGTGTGGAATGAACCCTCTATTACCCGTCTCACTGGTTAATTTGCCTTTGCAGGACAAGCTAAATGACGACGCCAAAACCCATGCGGAAATGATGATGCACATACATCAACAAACGCAAGAAAACATCAAGAAAGCAACATAGCAATATGTGAAGAAGGCTTCTAAAGGCAACAAGGAACCAACCACCTACCAAGTAGGAGATTGGGTGTGGATCTACCTATGCAAAGAAAGATTTTCCCAACTACGGAAGAATAAACTAATGCCCCGAGCCGATGATCCCTTTTAAGTAATTGCCTAGTTTGGAGATAATTCCTACAAGATCGACTTGCCTTCACACTATGCGGTCTCACCTATCTTCAACGTGGGAGACCTTCGCCCATACTATGATGACGCTCAATTGGGGACAATTGTGCCTGAAGGGGGAGGAGATGAACCAAACCCGAGTCCAAATGAGGGCACAAACATGGATAAACTAGAAAGTATGGATGTTGATGGGTTGGATAGGACCATGGAGGCCACCAAAATTCTCGTCCTACTTAATCCCGACTAGTACACGTGGAAACAAGTCGGCAAGCGAAATAACAAACGGCCTCGTTATTTTTAGTTTAGCGTTTTTTTTTGTTGTTTTGACATGTCGTTTCCTTTTATTAGTAGAGCTGTGTATTAGGGCCCTTTTCTTAGTTTTATGTTGTTTTGTCCTATATGGGAGGCCAAGTATATAAGGCTTGGAAGCTTGTAAAAAAACATTATTCTACATTTTGATTTTAATAAAAAACTTGAGGTATTTCAGAAATATCCTATTCTTCACTACTCGGTTTTGAGAGCATCAAAAACAAAGAAGCTTCATCCTCCTTCAAGATCCGGTGGGTTCAAGAGGAGAGTGAGGGAAGTGGCCTCGGGATCTAAGAGGGTGAATGGTGTCCTTCTCACGGCCAATTGATCTTCACGGTTGATTGTTCAAGCCATTTCGAAGTGTTTCAAGCGAACCTAGTGACCGGTTCTGGTTCGTGGGTCCTTTTTGGTGAGTCATCACAACCGCCATCCCCTCCACTTGGTGCAATTTCAAACACACAATTCTCCTTCTTTTCTTTTCCCTCTTCTCTTCCTTCTCTCCTTCCATGGTTGCTTTTTTAACGTACTCATCTTTTTGCGATAAGGTGTATTCTGGTATCACGGTATCACCAAAAGACCACCTAGAAGCCCTAATGTTAATTCCATTGAAGTTTATGATAGTTGGGTAAAGTTGAAAAAATGCTACTGTGACCCAACAAAGTTCTATGATGTTAGGGTTTCGTGTTCAATTAGCAATCTAGGAAGAATCTACTACAAATGTGTTTCGTGCCAAGCATTCGAATGGGGTTATGATGTTGATTTGAAGGAAAACCTTGATGAAGCTGCAATTCCAGAGGTTCAAGGAACTGCTACTGTAATGATGAATGGGAACAATTTGATTAACTCCAAGCTACTATTCTAGGGTTGTCCAAGAAGGTTGATAGATTACTTAGGGTTGTTGTTTTCATGAAATTTGTTGTAATGTTCTAACTGTTGTTGTTGGTTCTTGCCATTATTAAGTAAGATTGTTATCTATATAAGCTTAGGTATTATTTAATGTAAACTTCATGATTGAAGCTATGAAATTTTATCTATATTAAATTGTTCCTTGTTCTTAATATTCATTTCAAAAACATAAATTCATCACCTCAAAATGTAGATCAATATGCATACCAAGTTAGAGTTATTCATTACATTACATAACATATACAAAAGAGGATTAAGTTATTGCTCAACCATAATAAAACATAATTCATACAAAAGAGGATTAATCTACTGTTTATCCTAATTCATTCAAAAGTTATTAATTACAATTACATAACAGACAACCTATTCAATTTTTTTTGCCCTTTCCCTTCTTTGATGCCTTCTTCTTTGCCACTGACTTCTTTGCCTTGCTCTTGGAAGTTGAAGCTTCATCACTGTTTCTTAATGACTTCTGTTTTTTGTTGCTCTTCTTTTGCAAGTGGACTTGTTGTGACCAAATTCTCCACACTTCCCACATTTTACTGTCTTGTTCCTCTTTCCCTTCGTCTCTTCATTATCACTTCTCTTTCTGTTCCGACAAGGTCTACCAACACCTCTCTTAATCGTAGGAGGTAGTATAGTAGGGTGCTCTGTAGCTGGCCAATTATCGTGGTCAAGGATATGTTTAATGTTGTGACCATAGGCCAACTTATATTTCTCCACTAAATACCATTCATGAACAAATGGTTGTGGATCAAGACCCTCATGAAGAATAGCTCTCATCGCTTGCCCACATGGTATGCAGGTGAGTTGCCACACATTGCAAAGGCATGTATCATGGTTCAAACTCACTAACAGTGTTGATTTACCCTCCATCACCTCATACTCTCCTACACTACACATGAAAGCCTTACAGGACCTACTTTCATTGCACAACATTTGAACTCTCTTCACAATGTTTGGACACAGTCTCTCCTAATCTTCTCACTTGTGCCTCCTTGCAGCTAAACTAACCATTGTGACTCTCCTTATTCCCTCTAACATAGTTAATATTGGCATGCACCTGCCAGTTCCTAGGGTTGCATTAAAGCTTTCCACAAAATTTGTCTTGTTAATGTCAAACTTCAATTCAGGATCAATTTTATATTCTGTCCTTCTCTCATGTGTACCCAAGTTAGCAAGCCAATTCCTAGCCTCAGGGTTGTTTTTGTCAATTCCATTTATGGCCTTTGTAAACGTGAAGGTTGAGAATGCCCCACGTGCTAGCCAAAACAGTTGCCATAACTTACGTCCAGGAAAAGGTTTCTTCCAATTAGTACTAAGATGCTTGCAATAGTACCTTCTTTGCACCTTAGGCCACAAATCATTGAGAGCCTTGTCAATTCCTTGCAGTTGAAAGAAACATTTTAAAATTAGATGTAGCAGATTATGTATAATCAATGAAATTCTAAGAGAACTAGTGTTCATACCTTCTGCCTGTTAGATTTTATGAATTCTATGCACCAATTGTCTCCCCTTATACTTGGTTCAAGAACATGTTTAAGATGCCAAATGAAGAACTTCCAACTCTCTTCATCTTCAATGAAACAATAGCCTAGGCCACAGGAAACATTTCATTGTTGCCATCAAGGGCAATTACAGATAACAGATACCACCATAATTACCCTTTAAATGAGGGCCATTCACTCCAATAAGACTCTTAAAACCAGTAAAAAGGTTGTCCAAAGAAGCCTTGAATGAAATGAAAATGCTCGTAAAAACTAGGGGTTTATCAAGATGTGTAGGGGGATACCAAGCATAATTTGCATGTGAACCCTCATTTGTTGATTGATAACATCACAGTAAGATGGCAATGCACTGTTTGATGTATCATGCCTACCATTAATGATACTCAATGAAATGTTCCTCACCCTATACAACCCTGCTTGTGTGCACTGTGTTAGGGTCACAAAATCCTCCTTTCACAGTGATGATCAATATCCACGAGAATTAGAACATCTTGATGCCAAGATTGAACAGATATGATCAGTTACGAGACTGATCTTGATGCAAACCCTCCTAGCTTTACTCACGAGTCAGGCTGTGCACCTCTCACCCTCAAATTGGTTTCATTCACCAACCATTGATGGATCTTCCCTTGAATCTTGAATGCTTCACTCACAAACAAAACACAAGTGATGGAAAAGAACCCTCTCAATTCCCTCTAATGAGTACTTCTCACTAATCTGAATAAAACTTTGTAAAATGACTGAATTGAATGTTTTACAAGTGAATGATCCCTTTATATAGGATTCATAACAGAAATAACGGCTAGTAGGCTGAGACAATCCTCAAGCCTTTTATTTAAAACTCACGTGCACTAAAATAGAAGAATACACGTGCAAATCACGTGCACTTAAAATCAAAGCCTAAACACTTCCCCACCTTGCTGGTGGTCTCTATCGTTCCTGATGCACAACCAGTAGGGTCATAGGGCCTTTGCAGCTGGGTCCATGTGCAAGGGTGACGTCCATGCCCTGGTCCAGGTCTAGGTTGCTCAGGTCTTGGTTTAGCAGGGTCAGTAAGGTCTGCTGTGTTCCTTGATCTTGGGTGATGTCATCAGCGTGTTGCTCTGAACATGGTTCAGTTCCCCCTTCTTCAAAAAGAATTGACCTTAATTCTTGTGCGCCATTATAGGGTGCCAGGTCTCCTATGTTGAAAGTTCTTCTGTCTCCATATTCCGCAGGCATCTCTACTCTGAAAGCATTAGTCCCTCTTTGGCCATTGATTTTAAAGGGACCAGCAGCCTTAGGCATAAGTTTGTTGCTCCTAAGGTCAGGGAACCTGTCTTTCCTCAAATGCACCCATACTAAGTCACCAGCTTGAAAGTGCCTCTTGTCTGTTCTTACCTTATCAGCTCTTGCTTTGTATCTGCTGTTAGCCTTGTTGATATTGTTTTGAACTTGCTGGTGTACTTTGAGTAAATCCTCTGCTTGCTGTTTAGCCTCAGGGTGCTCCTTTACCTGTTTAGGACAATCAACCAAAGACAGAGGTAGTAAGGGGTCCACACCAAACACACATTCAAAAGGAGAACACTTAGTTGCTGAATTGGGAAACCTATTGTATGCAAATTCTGCATGGCGTAGTTTCATGTCCCAATCCCTTGTGTTCTTATTGAGTAAAGTTCTAAGTATGGCTCCTAGGGTCTTATTGGTGACTTCAGTCTGCCCATCTGTTTGTGGATGGTATGCAGTACTGAACATGAGCTTGGTTCCTAATATTCTCCACAAGGTACCCCAAAATAAACTCAAGAACTTGCTGTCCCTGTCTGAGACTATAGACATAGGAACTCCATGCAACTTAACGATTTCAGTGAGGTAGAGTTGTGCAATATGCTTGGCATCATCTATTTTGTTGCAAGTTAGGAAGTGTGCCATCTTAGAAAATCTATCCACTACGACCATAATAGCATCTTTCTTCCTTTGTGTCCTGGGGAGAGCCATTATAAAGTCCATACTCACATGTTCCCAAGGTCTCTCTGCCACAGGGAGTGGTTTGTACTCCCCTTTGTGGAAGGTCAGCTTAGCCTTATGACACACATCACATCTCAAAATATACTTCCCTACAGTTCCAAGCATCTTGGGCCAGAAGAACCGTTGTGCTAACATTTCTAAGGTCTTTTGAATCCCAAAATGACCCCCTAAAGCTCCCTCATGCACTTCTTTGATCAAAACGAATCTTAAAGGAGACTTAAGTATGCACAACCTGTTTCCTTTGAACAGAAATCCCTCCTGTATGTGAAATTCTCCCTTGGGTTGAGTCTCACTCTCTGAATAAAGGTCCTAGCTCTAGGTCATCAATGTATTGATCTTTTATTAATTCAAACCCTAGAATCTTTGTTTCTACCAGGGACAGAAGATGGTGCCTCCTACTGAGGGCATCAGCTATCACATTGGCTTTACCAGCCTTGTATCTAGATGAAAAAGTGAATGATTGCAGAAACTCCACCCATTTGCCATGCCTATTATTCAACTTACTTTGCCCATTTATCATAGGTAGAGTAATTCAACCTACTTCCACTTAATTTCTCACTAAAATACGCAACTGGTCTACCCTCCTAGATGAGCACAGCCCCTATGCCTTGCCCACTGGCATCACACTCAACCTCAAAGGGTTTGGTGAAGTCTGGTAGTTTTAGCACTGGTGCTTGGCACATTCTTTGTTTCACTTGCTCAAAAGCTAATTGAGCCTCTTTAGACCACCCAAAACTACCCTTCTTAGTGCATTCAGTAAAGGGTGCCATCAACGTGCTAAAGTTTTTAATGAACCTTCTATAAAATGATGCAAGGCCATGAAATGACCTGACCTGAGTGATGCTGTTAGGTGTGGGCCAAGATTTTATGGCTTCTACCTTGGCTGGGTCAGCCCTAATTCCCTCTTTTCCTATGATGAACCCTAAGAAACTTACTTCAGCCATCAAGAAAGCACATTTCTCTAAGTTCCCATATAGTTTATGTTTTCTTAGAACCTCAAATAATCTCCTTAGGTGTTGGGTATGTGATTCTAAGCTGCCACTGTAAACTAATATATCATCTAAATAGACCACTATAAACTCCCCTAAGAAGGGTCTCAGCATTTCTGTCATCAACCTCATAAAAGTGCTTGGTGCACCAGTTAGTCCAAAGGGCATGACGAGCCACTCATACAGCCCATATTTAGTTTTGAAGGTTGTTTTCCACTCATCACCCTCCTTCATTCTAATTTGGTGATAACCACTTCTCAAGTCTATTTTGTTGAACCATTGTGCTCCTGATAGCTCATCTAATAAATCATCAATTCTAGGTATAGGAAACCTATATTTCACAGTGATTTTATTGACGCTCCTACTATCAATGCACATCCTCCATGTGCCATCTTTCTTTGGCACTAACAGTGTGGGGACTGCACATGGGCTCAGACTTTCCCTAACAAATCCTCTATTCATCAACTCAGTCACTTGCCTTTGCATTTCCTTAGTTTGTTCAGGGTTAGTCCTGTAGGTAGGTTTGTTTGGCAAGGGTGCACCAGGGATTAAGTCTATTTGATGTTCAATCCCTCTAATAGGGGGTAGGCCTATGGGTAATTCCTTGGGGAAAACATCTTTAAACTCATCAAGCAGGTTTACTATGCTGGGGTGTATAGGTCTTTCTTCCTTGCTAACTTCCTTAACAAACAACACTAAGACTGATTCTCCCCTTTTCACTATTTTCTCACAGCCTTTCCTGCTGATTAGGTGCATTGGTTGTTTGGGCTTGGGAGGGGGTATGGTCTTGTGTG
This sequence comes from Amaranthus cruentus, assembly GCA_019425755.1. Taxonomy (NCBI): domain Eukaryota; kingdom Viridiplantae; phylum Streptophyta; class Magnoliopsida; order Caryophyllales; family Amaranthaceae; genus Amaranthus; species Amaranthus cruentus. Next base: position 4,144,442 of record CM033466.1, read on the forward strand.
GGGGCAAAGGTAGTAAACACTTTTTCCTTCCCTCGTGCATCACAGTATACTCATTTGTAAACCCATCATGCTTGGTCCTCCTGTCATGTTGCCACGGTTTGCCAAGCAGTACATGGCAGGCATTCATGTCTAGGACATCACATAAAACCTTATCATTGAAGGATCCTATACTCAAGTCAACTACACATTGCTTTTTTACTAGGTTGCCAGCTTCGTCATTTAGCCATCTCAGCTTGTATGGGTGAGGGTGGGGTGTGGTTGGTAATGACAAGTCTCTGACCAACTCCTTACTTACGCAATTAGACTCGCTGCCACCATCAATAATAATATCACAGACCCTATCCTTAATTTTACACTTTGTTTGAAATATATTCTCTCTTTTGTCTGACTTGGCTACTTTTGGAGTAGCATGAAAGTTTCTCCTCACCAATAGTCCATATTGTTCTGTTTCAGGCAGTACCATTTCCATTTCCTCTTCACTGTCAGTGTCCTCATCCCTTTCTATAACCCCTAGGTCATTAACCTTAAAGGTGCCCTCAAACTCGTCTTCTGGTGTGGGGGGTAGCACTAAGTCTTCCTTACCATTTAAAAACTAACTTATCCCTTGGTCCTGTTCTTTCCTCTATCTTAACTCATTCCTTTTGGGTAAATGCTCTGGCATTGGGACACTTATTCTTGTAGTGTCCATGTCCATGACAATTAAAGCAAATGATGTCCTTGGGTGTGCTAGGGGTCTTGCTCACATTCTTGCTGGGTTCCCCTTGGTTTGGCCTGGTTTGGGGTATGAAATTAGGCTTGGTGTTTGCTGTTCTTGGTGTTTTGGCATAACTAAACCCTGGTTTGTTCTTGGCATGTTTCTCATGTACCAAGGCACTATTGCAAGCCCCCACATGGGTCAAGTTATGTACAACCTCTAATTTCATCCTAATTTCTTCTTTCAGACCACCTAAAAATCTTCCTATTTTCATCTCCTCAGGCTCATTTATATCGCATAACACAGCCAATCTTTCCCTCTCTTGTATGTACTCAGATACTGTTCTGTTTACTTGCCTCAAATTTCCCCAACTCACATATAATTGTTGTTTGTAGGTTGATGGGACGTACTTCCTCCTAAGTTGCTTCTTTAGTTTAAGGTAGGTATCAATTCTTGGTCTCTCATCCCTCCTCCTTTGTTTTTGAATGCCTTCCAGCCAAGTTGCTGCAAGTTTAATAAGTTTCACTTTGGCTATCTTATACTTGTGTTCCTCAGGGGTATCTTTAAATTCAAAATAATGTTCAAGGCTGTCTTCCCAATCAATGTAATCCTCAGGGTTGTTAGTAGTGCCATCAAAATCAAGGACATCTACTCTCATGGTTTTGTCATCTATGCCTCTATGTTCTGTGATTGGTGGTGTCTGCCAGGGAGGTGTGCCTCGTGTTTGGTGTGTGTGTAAGACTAATTGTTCTACTAATGTGGTCAAAATGTTTAACCTCTCTTCCACACTCAATTCTCCAGCCATGACAGAATGTGCAATGACAAACACGAAAACACAACAGAATGTTCTCAAGAATCGAGTTCTTGAACTCAATCGTAGGCCTTCTTTCACGAAACAAACTGGGAGTTTGTGTATGAAATTTTGAAGCCAAGGGTCACGACAATTTGCAAATAAAAACAAATTTGAAAGAAAATAGGAATTGGGGGAGATACAGATTACCTGTGCCCACTGATTCTCGTTGCAAACAGGAGAATCAGTGAATGGAGTTTTCGTTGATTTCTTGCGTGTGTAGGCAGCCCTGATGTGCTTGGATCTGATACCAAATGCACTGTGTTAGGGTCACAAAATCCTCCTTTCACAGTGATGATCAATATCCACGAGAATTAGAACAATCTTGATGCCAAGATTGAACATATATGATCAGCTACGAGACTGATCTTGATGCAAACCCTCCTAGCTTTACTCACGAGTCAGGCTGTGCACCTCTCACCCTCAGATTGGTTTCACTCACCAACCCTTGATGGATCTTGCCTTGAATCTTGAATGCTTCACTCACAAACAAACACAAGTGATGGAAAAGAACCCTCTTAATTCCCTCTAATGAGTACTTCTCACTAATCTGAATAAAACTTTGTAAAATGACTGAATTGAATGTTTTACAAGTGAATGATCCCTTTATATAGGATTCATAACAGAAATAACGGCTAGTAGGATGAGACAATCCTCAAGCCTTTTATTTAAAACTCACGTGCAAATCACGTGCACTAAAATAGAAGAATACACGTGCAAATCACGTGCACTTAAAATAAAAGCCTAAACACTTCCCCATCTTGCTGGTGGTCTCTATCGTTCCTGATGCACAACCAGTAGGGTCCTAGGGCCTTTGCAGCTGGGTCCATGTGCAAGGGTGACGTCCATGCCCTGGTCCAGGTCTAGGTTGCTCAGGTCTTGGTTCAGCAGGGTCAATAAGGTCTGCTGTGTTCCTTGATCTTGGGTGATGTCATCAGCGTGTTGCTCTGAACATGGTTCATTGTGCCATCTGTAACTGGACCTTTAAATGGATCCAAGTTATCAGTAACTCCATTAACATCTTCCACTCTAGTTCCATCCTTTACCTCAACCTCTTCATCATTATCAACCAAAGACACACTCTCAGTGTCACTACTTTAGAATGACATGGTTGGACTGAAAGATTCATCATCACTGTCACTGAACAAGGTTCCCGAACCAGATGCAGTAGCAGCCTCCTTTTCCTTATTCAGTTGCACTAGCCTTGCAGACTTTCTAGTAACTACCTTCTTAATTCCCTTTCATTTCAAAGTGGTCTTTGGGATTTTTTTGGTCAATTTCACCTCTGTCTTCTTAGGCTTCTTTGAGGTTCCTTTGTCTTCACAGTTGTCATTGGGGTTTTCTTTGAGGATTTCTTAAGTGTTCTATTTGGTGTTATCTTCTCCACATTGCCTTCCACATTACCTTCCTTATTACCCTCCTTATTACCTTCCTTATTACCTTCCTCAATAGCTTTCACATCATCTTGGTTTATTTAATTCAAGAACTCATCATTTTCAAGTATCACATCATTGATGTTACCAGGGGATGGTGGGGGCTCCATTTCAGTCTCAACAGGTTTCCTCTGTTTTCTAAGAATATGTAGTTTACGCCTAAACTCCCTCTTTAGTGGTTTCCAGCCCTTGGGCTTAACAATCTGCAATACGGTTGGAATGGAGTCCACTTCCAAAGCAAAATCATCTTCAGTCACAACAAGTTCCTCAAGGTTTACAGGTTGGTCACATACATCATCAACATCCATATCATCCTCCTCAACATCAACATGTTCCTCAGGTCTAGGATTCTCCTCAAAAGGTACAACAACATCAGCATGGTCCTAACAAGGTATATCATCATCAACATATTTTTTCCTCAGGTATTAAAGGGGTTGGAATGGGGTTCACATCATCATCAACATTCAAAACAGGTTGCTTCTCATAGGGTGCACTAGCGGTTGGAATTATCATGACAACATCAGCATCAGATTCTACAAAGGTTTGGTTTGAGTGACAACTCTTTCTTCTGTGCATCATGCTTTAAGGTTTCCCTAAGCCTCCTTGCATTATCTAATAGGGCATTAGGTTTTGAGTCCCCTATATGGATGCAAATACTTTCTTTAACCTTATTTCTACTAAACATCCCCAACAAAGCTTTGTCATCATAAACTTAAACATGTCTATTTTTGTGAACACAATTAAAACCGAAATACTCATGCATCAAATGTTCCCCCCTCTCAAGTTTATCCCAATAATCTATGATCATGTCTAGCAAGTTAACTACATCCTCAACAAAGACTTCATCTCTTTACTGTTGTATACAAACTTCAACACCACACTATCATCCATTTACAATCTATTCTCAAAAAACAAACAAAATCCAACATGAATCATCCATTAGACAACACATTCAAAATTTAAAAAGGCTCTAATTTTTAGGGTTTAGTTTTTACAAAACACAGAATACTTTTAAACAACATAATTCAACAACATAACCCTAATGATTGCACATTTGAAGTCGAAAAAATCAAAAAATTGCACCATTATACTGTAATATCACGTCTTTTTAATAAAAAATTCATTTTCAGCAATTTTAAAGATTTTAAAAATACAAATTAATAAAAATAAAACTGAAAAATTAGTTTCTAGAAAAGAAAAAAATAACTGATATATGGTTATACTTTTTTCTAAAACTGAAAATTGGTTATTCCCTTCCCTCCCCATTATCTTCCATTAACCTATAACTATAAATAACTACCTTATTTTAGCCTATAAATTAAACCTTCACCCAGAAACTTTTCACTCATTATGCCTCACAAACTCCTTCCTCCTGCAAATTACTTTCTCCATCCTTAATTTGTTCAAAATTTAATCAAGAGAAAAGCAGAAATTTAATACTAAAGGTATGAATTTCATCATTGTTAGGTGTTTTATATCCATCTTTTAATCTGA
>CM033466.1:4148922-4173519 GCA_019425755.1 Amaranthus cruentus
AATGAAATCCATGTTGTAAATTTAACAAAAAATAAAACCCATCTTGTAAATTTTACATAAAATGAAATCACAAATATAAAACTGATATGAGCAGAGCAAATGAGGAAAAAGTAGAGAGAATTACATCAGGCGTACTTCTGGGATAATGAATGGAACCAGAAAGGAGGATTTTTCGTTGGCCATTAATGATAAAACCCTTGTTATCATAAGTAATATCAGCAGAATGTATGAACTGAAAATTCAGAAATAAAATAGAGCTGAAAAATAAGAGTAAATTCAGTGTAGAAACTGAGATTATAGCCATTATTCTCACTATCTAACACTTAATTTCTCTGAGCTATTGTGGGTTTGTTGTTTGTTTGTGTTTCTCTGTCAATGAAAACAAATGTGGAATTTATAGATGTAGTGGAGAAGATAAAGAAAGAGAAATGGAGAGTAGTATGGGTTAAGTATACTCAAATCTAATCCAAAAATATTTGTAGATTGGAAGGTAGTGATGAAGTAGGCCACACTTCCATGCAACAGTAGAATGCTTTGCTGTGCTGTGCCTGTAATTATCAGCATTCAGCAATGTGTCCACTATTTTCTCTAATCAGACTCTAATTACAAAAAAGTTTGTAACTTGTTGATTAATTTAAGAGAGTTTTTTACTCCATTAACAGAAAAGAGTAAAGTTTCATGCTTTTTTCAATGGAATTGAGAAATGAAAAGGGGAATTTGAACTTTTAACCTCAAGGTTTGAAAGGCTTGGCAAGTGGGTCATTATAAATTGTTTTAGATTTAAATTTTCTGAACGTTTCAGCACTCCAAACTATAAGAGGAAAACCAACAAATGCTTAAGTCTCTTTAGAAACGGTATCGTGAAGAGACTTCATTTAAATCCGGTTAATAAAAGAGTAATGTTTACTTACCGTATTCTTAATATCTTTTTACATTATACTTGATGTTTACTTATCGTATTTCTATTGCATACTTTTAATATCTTAAATATCTACTTACATTATTCTTAATTTCTACTTATAATATTTTAAAAAATATTTAACGGGTCGGCCGACCTAATTAGAATTGTAAGAATTTGTTTTTTACTAATTCCAATCTAATTGGAACTAATTAAATGCTAAGATTTGGAGTAAATATTTATAAAGTAAATAAAAAGTCATCCTAATAAAACAACAGTATAAAATAAAATACTCTAATATTATTTGTCAAATGTGAGAAATAGGAAAAAAAAATATAGTCTACTTAATATCATTAAATACTCCTATTTATCATGGTGGGATAGCATGAAATATTTTTCTCATCATAAAAAATACTAACATTCATCATTATCATTTTCTTTCATATTCTTCGTATCAATATATACGTCATTTTATAATTTATTTATCTTTTTAAATTTTCAAGTTTTATGAGTCGATCTAGGCTTAGTTGCATGTTTTGTGCAATTGGAACCAAATTTTTTTTATTTGATTAATATTTTTATTTTTATTTCATTAAATTTTTAATTCTTTTAACAATAATTGTTAATTTTCTTTGATTAGTTAGTAACCCTTAATAAGTCCATGGTAGATTGGTAGTGGTTGAAATTAAATTTATAGGTGGTTGATATAAAGCCAATCTCATAATTCTTGTTTGCGACGAGCTTGCATCATTGGCATTGGGTCCAACTTCATCAAATTTTTATTTTAGAAGAAATGTTCAAGTGATTATCATGATGTTATTATTATCTAGACTATTTACATCCGGACTCTATTACTTCATATTCATTTTCGATTGAATCATATATTTTAATTAAGTTCTTTAGCTTTGTGTTAAAATAGATTATATTAAAAATGCCAATTTCTAATTTATGTTGAGTTGTGGCTTAGTAAATGAAGTGTACTATTAAATGTCAATCAAAAATCATTTATTTGCTTCATTATCTCTTATAATATCTCTTGCGTATATTCAATACTTCAAGCTCTTCCTAGGAGCAAAATACTTGATGATATTCCGATAATGAAATAATATTGTATTTTTTTAGAAATTCATTTATAGTGTTTTATTATTCTACTAATATACAAGTTTACTTTTCTAGAGACACAAGTTTACTTTTCTAGAGACACGTCAATTTAAATTTTTTAAATACTTACTCTTGATTTTGAATTTCTTTCATGCAATGTGATAATTAACACTAATATTGTTCTCCCTTCTATTTTCAATAAAAATTTCGCATTTGTTTTTTTGGACATTATTTACCCATCATTCTTAATTTGTATTTTATTCCTAATTTATAAGTTAAAACATAGTCAAGTGTAGAGGTGTTCATTCGGATTATTGAAATGGTTTCGAACACTTGTCGTTTGATGCAATAGAATTTTGGATCGGTTACTTTTCGAACAATTTTGTGGCAAGTCACACTTGGTTCAAATTGGTTAGTTACAGGTCAGTTTATGATCAGTTATTCGAGTTGTTTGATTTACCTTGGTTCATTATCAGTATGAGTTCTAGTCGAGAATATTAGGACTACATATCAGCATTGTAAGATAGGAGAATATTAGAAAGTGTTTTCAAATAAATATAGAAGTTCAAAGAAAGTGTAGCATCTAAAATGGAAGGGAGAACATCCGGAAGAATAAGATAAATAAAAAAGTTTGAATTATGTCTGAAATTACAAAAAAAAAAAGCCACGTCATTATATCACTGTAACAGGTAACCACCCAATGAAAAAACAATCCGCAAAATTCATTCCAACCAAGTAAAGCCCAACCAAAAGATCTTTATATTACTTCCTAGTTATTGGGTCAGTGTCAACTACATCTATGGAGCATAATGAATTTGTTGAGTCGATTGTTAAATTGAAAAGGTGAGCAATTCATTCATTGTAGTTTGTTATAAATCGATAAATTATTTTACTATTACTATTACTTTTATTGTGTCTTTGTGTTTATCTCTTTAACATAAAACAAAGCTACATAGCTAGTAGCTCACATTACTATTACTATTACTATTACTATTAATATTACAATTACTATTATTATTACTATATGTATGTGTCGTCTGGATCCAAATCCTCTTGTATAGACTAAAGGTCCCCCTAGTAAGATAAGCACTGGATGAGCGCCCTTGAAAAAGGACAAATTCCCCTTCTTTGGAAAGAATAGGGGCAATCTCAAAAAGCTCTACCAAGGATAGGAGTGAAAAGTAGAGAGAGCACACTGATGCTACAGATCTCATCCACAATGATGATGTGATTGACAAGATCAGTCACAAAAGTGGAAATATTTTCTCTTTTTGGACAAAGATGTTCTTTGTATTTAATAAAACCGAGTAGTAATAAAGATTGGCTATGTAAGGGAAGATAACTTACTCTACACGAATTACTAATGGAAAAATGTCAACATCGATAACAGTAACATCAAAAGGTCAAAAGAGACACTCCTTAGCATAATGATCAGGAACTACAGTCAACAATAAACATAGATATCAGCCCTAAACACCCAACCCAAGGTACCAATATTTGTCAAAACAAGCATTTACTCTTTGATATTTATTCAATTCTAAAGCAATAGGGTAAAGTTACTTCATTTACTTTTACAAAACATGATAATAGAACCAAATTACGTAGGCTTGACACCATCAAACAAACCCTGGTTTATCCCTCTAAGCTAAGAGCCACCATGTTCAAGTTTCGCCTCCTTTGTCAAAGAATGTTTCTTTTACCCTTCTACTTTTGATGAATGAGTGTCATGAAGGAGGAAGCATAATTCTTTCATCTTGGAGTTTCATAAAAGAGCTGCAACAAACAAAAGTTAACAAATGCTAAAACATCAAGTATAACGGAAAGAAAGAGCATGATAAATTTTACCCTTACCTCGTTAAAGTCAGACCCATGACCTTTCAAGAAGCATTAGACTGATTTGTTCAACTCAAGTGGAGGAGAGGATGCAAACTGTTGAAAGGGGTCGCATCTTAGGGGATCCATTCCTACGTCTTTGGGGGAAGGGTCCTAAGTAGTAGGGTCCTCCAAAGGATGCTTTCTTTTAACTAGATTCCCTAAAATCAATAAAGAAAAACTTAACAAAGGCTAACATAGAAAAGAAGAGCAAGTATTAGAAAATAGGGTCAACCAACTCACCAGCAACTTCATCACTAAAGAAGAAGCAAAGAGTTGAAGAGATAAATATATGGAGTATTTATAGAAGAATACATTGAGTTGAACACAGTGATCACCACGAAAATTAAATCGCCAAAAATTCAACTTCAAATAGTGAAAGACAACAAAACGACATTCATTAATATGTAGGTGACGTTGAGGAATGTCGGGTCTAAGCCATATGACAACATCCAAGCAAAACAATCTAGCATGGATCACTCCGAAAGTACACCGTCCCCAATAATGATGTGACTAACAAGCGCACTTACATAGTTAGTGGATAAGTTTGTTCTTTTTGCGAAAAAGTGCTCTTTGTATTTAGTACAACATTGGGCGGTCAATAAAGAGCGACCGCGTAAGGGAGATAGCTGACTCTACATAATACACCAAGTGAAACATGTTAATATCAATAACGGTAACATTAAAAGGTTAATAAAGAGTATACCAACCATAAATATTTGTCTAAGCAAGCATTCACTCTCTAATATTTATTAAACTCTAATCAATGTTTATTGAAAATGAACGGCATTCATTAAGCCCAATCATATAGTAGTAAGGTTCTTAATTTACTCTTATAAGACAACAGATTAAATTAATTTACTTAGACCTCACGCAATCAAACAAACCCAAGTACTATCCCTCCAAGCTAAAAGCAAAGTGCACTTGCGTAAGGAATTACTAAGTACTCATATGAGATTTAAACTAACTTATGTGTCAGTAGGGGTGCATAAAGTCCGATTTGATTTGATCTAGTGTGACACTATAAACCGGAAATTTTAGTCTTATTTCAAGAAAGGCTAGATAGCAAGAACAAACCTCACACTAGCTTAACTCTCTCTTGAGACTAATCATTCCACTAATAGAGACTTAGTCATCATCATCATTCCCAGTGTATCCCGCTCATAGACAAACTATGGTCAGGATATGGGGAGAGAAGATGGACGGCAACTCATACCCAATAGGAGAGTCCCCGGCTCCAAAAGAGTCTTCAAAGAGAGAGGCACCTGCAACTATCTGAAAGCCTGCAACACACACCCACGTTAACCATGCATATTTATCAGCTAACTAAAGATACACAACAAAAGGAATATGTATAAATAACTAAACAAATGATAATGATAAGAGACGTGGTAAAGAGTATAAGAAGGGGCAAAAAATTTGTAACAAACGATGGTCGAAAGGGGCATGTCTAGTAATCTCCCATGTAGATAAGGCTCTGCCATCTGGCCCTATTCCTGGTCTGGTCCTTAGAGAGGTGGCTCATGCAGGTCACTTTTAATATGCTCCTTCCAAGTCTTCCTAGGTTTTCCTCGACTTCTCTTACCCTCCACTATGATGTATTCGATCCTTCTTACTGGGGCGTCATGTGACTTTCACTGCACATGTCCAAAACATCTCAGTTTGTTTTCCCGCATATTTGCGGAGACAGGTGCAACCCCTAATTTCTCCCTAAACTCTTGGTTTTTTATCCTTTCCATCATAGTTTTACCACACATCCACCTCAACGTACGCATCTCTGTTACATCCATCTTCTTGTTCGAACACTATAGTTAGTTTTATTGATAAAATGCTGGTCTAAGTAGTATAGACTAACAAAAACAAAACACATTGATAACCAATTTACTTCTCATGCTGGGACTGCATAACATGGCATCGATTTCTATTCTTTCTTTGGTTGGGATTACAACGAATCAACTCAGTGCATTTCTTCTTCTTTGGGAAGAGGCGTATAATTATTTTGCATTGAATATCATATTAGCAATACTCAATATCAATGTATTCAACCCAATGGAATTAAGAAGGTGTGTTATATATGTGCATAAACAAATATATGATTTTGTAAAAAAAACAATTATAAAATCGTGCAATTACCTTACATAAATAAATTCAAAATAAAGATGCAATTGTATATGATTGTTATTAAATGAAAATAACTTAAATAAAATATAATAATCTCTCCTATTCACTGTAAGTGTCTTATTTTCTTATTGGCTCAAGGTACCCTAAATGTCTCATTTCTATTTTTGGTATGTTAACTTTACTAATTTATCCATATTAAACTTGATTTTTTACACCTTTACACTTACTCACCTCACTTTACACATATATTTCTCCTACACATGTGGTTCCATTTGACCACCTAAAAAATGTTGAAAAATCAAATGAAACACTTAGGGAGAATAGGAGTGGGTAATTGATATAATCGTTAATAACAATACAATAACTCCATAAATAATTAAATAATAGAATAATAAAATAACATAACAGTTATTTATAGCAATAGTATAATGTGTAATACTTTCTCCGTTCCGTTTTAGTTGCACTATTGGGTTTAACACGTTTTTTAAGGGTCGTCAAATCAGTATGGTAAAAGTAGGGATGATGAATGATTGATTGTGATATGTGGGATAGAAATAAAAAAATTTATTATAAGTAGATAGTGGTTGTGACTTGTGGGTATATTAAATAATTAATGGGATGATGTATGATTGATGGTGATAGTGGGGTAGGAATAAAGTGCGGATAAAAGAAGTAGATTATTTTTGCCAAAAATAGTACTGTTGCAAGTAATATGAAACTTCCAAAAATGATAAGTATTGCAAGTAAAATGGAACGGAAGTAGTATAATTTAGAGGTGATTGTTTTGATATCTTTAGTAAAAAAAAGTCTTTCCATTTGTTACATGCTAGAATCCGCGATATTTCATATTATGTCAGAAAATAAAAGGTCGAAGGGAGTTGAGGAAATATGAAATAATATTAACAAGGAAAATTTGCTCAAAATAATTTCAACTATCATCCGTTGGCGAAAAAAATAATTTCAACTACCAATGATTTTTTAATAATTCCAACTATTTTCATAATTTGTTGAAAACATACCCATCCCCTTGTTACCGGCTGGAAAAAGGTAATTTTTCCACTTTTTTTCCTTTTTTTTATTTAACTATTTAAAATTAACCCTTCCCCTTCATCTATTAATCAAAAAAGAAAGAAAAAAGCGAAAAAGTTACTTGTTGTAGCCGCTTAAAAGGGAGGTGGGTATGTTTTCAACAAATTATGAGAATAGTTGCGATTATTAAATAATAATTGATTGTTGGAATTATTTTTGGGCAACGGGTGATTGTTCGAATTATTTTGAGCAAATTTTCCTATTAACAATATACTCCTTCATTTTTTCGGTTCTTTTCGTATATTTTGAGACAGTTTTCAATGTAAATTTTAAACCTTAATGTCTATAAATATATAAATTATCAAAAAATACATAGTAAAAAAGTATACATCAAGACGAATCTAACGAGATCTCACATGGATATATATATTTTATCTTCTAAATATGCGTCAAAAATAGACTTGGGAAAACGGTCGGTCGGTCGGGTTTAGGGTCGGATCAATTTCGGTCGGGTCATTTTCAGGTCGGATCAGGTTATTTTCGGGTCGGTCACTTCTGGTTTCGGATCGGTTCGGATAGACCCGACGGGTCATGACTTATAAAATATTTGAAAAAATATTTTTCATATTTTATTATTTTTGACAATAGCCGTGTCGGTATCTGTATTTTTGACATAGGATTTGTACTCGGCCCGCCCCATATCCATAAAAACGGATCAGGTCCTCGGATCATGACATATGTTTTTCAAATATAGTTGTTATGATGTGTAAAATAAAATTAAATATCTTCTCAATTTTCATGGGAGTAAAATAGGTAAAGGAATACATATTATAAAGGATTTGTAAGTTGTGCGCTTTAGAGTAGGGTTATGTCATTCTTTTTCAGATATATTCGTAAAAATGGTAAAAACGATGCTAAATATCTTCTCAGTTTACATGCTTGATAGATAGATGAATAACTAAGAAATTATTCGACTTATGGATACCATTTTAGTAAGTGTAGATGTTAAATATATTTGGATTTACATGAGAGGAAAGTAAGTTATTACAATTTCGAAGAAAAAATTACAATGTAAAAAAACCATTAAATGTTTTATTTATTTATTTGCTTGTTTTTAGAGATATTGTACCGAGTTTTAAGGTTCAATGGATATACTCAAAATGTTGATAAACTTTAGAAATTAAAATTAAACTTTGAAACATTTTGAAAAATGAGATTTTTATAATAAACTGATGTTGGGCGTGTCAAAACGGGTCGATCTGATCGATAGTCGGTCAGATCAATTTCAATCGAGTTATTATCGAGTCGATCATTTTAAGGGTTAAGTTATTTTCGAGTCGGTCGGTTTCTGGGATTTTTCGGTCGGTTTTCGAATTCATTTTAAGGTCGGATCAAATTTTCCCAAGTCTAGTCAAAAACATCAATCAAAATTTTCTCTCCTTATAATGTAATATTCTAAATAGGAAGAACGTTAGAGAACTCAGGGAGCACATAACAAGGAATCTACTAAGTGTCTAACTAAAAAAACAGGCCACAAGACTGGATGGCAAGAACCAACCCCTGACGGCCCCAGAAAATTTGAAACAAATAAGACTTTTAATATAAAAAAATAAAAAAATAAGACCCAAATCAAACTATATCCAAAAATAAGCGTCAAATTCCCTAAGCATAGGTTTGGAGCTGTTCGCAGTTACTAACTGCGAACAGGTGGGCTGACTTTTTGACCTGTTCGCAGTTACTAACTGCGAACAGCTATGCGTGTTTTTGAGCTGTTCGCAGTTAGTAACTGCGAACAGGTATGCGTGTTTTTAAGTCAGACTATTTCTTCCCAGACCCCATTTCCCCAATTCCATAAACCCTAACTTTAAAAAAACGGCATTTCTCTCCCTCAAACCCCTCTTAAACTACCTTGCTTCCATCAATTGTTGCTTTCATAATCTAATTTAACACTTCAAATCTAGTCTGGGATAGTCTAGCTTGCTCAAAGGTTTTTTTTTTTTAATTTTTTTCAATTTTTTTCGTTTTTTAGGTTAATAATAAACTTTGTTTTAAATACTCCAATGTAGGTAAATTCTTCAATCAACACTCTTTTGAAGCTTCCACATTTGATCAAGGTAATGTCTAATTGTTCTATTATCTCTATTTTGTTGGTTGATTAGTTGTTGGTGATGATGAGCATTGATATGTATTATTTAGAAATATGTGAACTTAATTGATATTTATTGAAAATACACAATTGAAAATACTTTTTTGAATTATATGAACTTATTCGTTACTTAAGTATTTGAATTTTATTAGAATTGATGATCTAGAAATATATAATTAGAATTTAGGATGTTGTTTTGGGATTAATGATGATCTTGATTATGTTTGTATTGATGTAGAAATGACGTCCTTTCGTGTGACTATTGTGTGTTTTTGGAATGGTTCTATTCGAGAAAGTAGTGGGAATGTTGATTATGTTGGTGGTAGACGTAAGTTGTTTGCGTGCAAATCAAACATGGAATTGATTGACTTTAAACGCCTTATAAGTTCTAGGATTGGGTTGGATCCAACAAAATTTACCGTTGATATAAGTTTCAAGTATTTCATGAGTGGACAATATACAGTCCTTCCGGTTGAGGATGAGTATGCTTTAGATGCTATGTGGGAGCATTCAAAGATCTCCCATTCTTTAGAAATCTACGCGGAAGTAGTTCCTTTAGGTAATGTGGTTGCTTCTAATCCTAATCCTACACCTATGCCTATATCCACTCAAGATCCGTTTAATCCTTCCCCTTGTTCTCCTTCTCAACCCCCTCCCAATCAAGTTTCAAATGATGAAGTAGTAAACTTAGGAGATATGGATGATGGTTTTGAGAGTAATGAGCTTGATGATGATCCATCTGAGGATGATGTGGATGTGGATGAGGATGCCCTAGCAACTGACATGACTTTAGGAAATATTGTTCCCCCTACACCCTATGCAAAATGTCCATCTGTAGATGAGCATGAGGAGGACTACTTACACTGAAGAAGGGGAGTTGGAGAAGGGTATGAGGTTTGATAATAAGGAAGCTTTGTTGGAAGCTATAAGAGTGTATCATATTCGTAGAAATGTGGAGTATAGAACCGAGACTTCAAACCAATCCGTCCTTACCTTGAAATGTAAGCGGGGTTGTTCATGGAGACTTAGGGCTAGGATTGATACATATACATCTTCCTGGCTTATTGTTACATACAATGGGAAGCATGAGTCTTGTATTCAAGATAGTGACACTGTCTCGGTTGGACACATCCACTTGACATCCTCTGTTATTAACAATGTGATTAGAAATTGTGTTGCTAAAGACCCATCAATTAAGGTATCTGTAGTTCGTCAAATGGTTAAAGATCGTTTTGGTATTGAAGTGAACTACAAACGAGCTTGGTGTGCTAAGCAACAAGCATTGATAAGCATATATGGGTCTTGGGAAGGTTCTTACACTCTCCTTCCTCAATTTTTAAAAGCTTTGCAACATTCGAACCCGGGATTGGTAGTTGATTGGTTCTTTAAGGAAGACAATGAGATGGGTGTTTATAGACGACCTAATATTAGAACCTTCTATCGGGTCTTTTGGGCGTTTAAACCTTGCATTGATGGCTTCAATCATTGTAAACCCCTTATTGCCATTGACGGCACACACTTGTATGGTAAGTGTCGTCATACTTTATTGACTGCCATTGCCCAAGATGGTAATAAGGGAATCTTTCCATTAGCTTTTGCCTTGGTTGAGAAGGAGTGTATAGCTGCGTGGTCGTGGTTCATGGCTTGTATACGTTAGCATGTGACACAAAGGTGCGGTCTATGCGTCATTTCTGATAGACACGCTGGTATTTTAGCAACCATGGACGAGCCGGAGTGGCAACCACCTTATGCATATCATAGGCTTTGCTTACGTCACTTGCTTAGCAACTTTAATCGTGCTATAGGTAATGTTCAATTGAAAAAGTTGTTTGGTAGAACTGCTGAGCAAAGGCAACAAGCTAAGTTAATGAATGGCTTAAAGGCAATTGCAACTGCTAAAAGAGAAGCCGTTTTTTGGATTGATAACGTTGGAGATATGTCCAAGTGGTCGTTATGTCATGATGGAGGGTATAGGTATGGCGTTACGAACACGAATTTAGCCGAAGTTTTCAACTACGTATTAAAGGGTGTTCGTTTCTTACCTTTGACCACACTTGTTGAGTTCACCTTCTATCAGATAAATGATTATTTTGTTCAAAGACGTCAACGTGCTAGTTCATGGTTACTTTGAGGACACAAGTACACATCACATGCCACCAAGATTATCAATAGAAACACCGAGAAGGCGAACTTTCATGAGATTGTTGCTTTTGACTATAACAGAGGTGTTTTTGAAGTTAAGACTGGAAGGGGTAACAGGGGTTCTTCGAAGGGGGGTAAGATTCAAACAGTGGACTTGCATCAAAAAAAGTGCACATGTAACAAACTGGAGATATACCACCTTCCCTGTTCACATGTGCTTGCTGTTTGCATGAAACGACATCTATCATATGAGCGCTTTGTGGATCCGTGTCACACTTCTCAGAGTTATGCAACCACCTACGAACCTTGTTTCAACCCGATGCTTGATAAGAGGTCATGGCCTGAGTATAGGGGTTTTGAAGTTAGACATGACCCCGATCAAATTCGTGGTAAAGGAAGGCCTAAGTCTAAGAGGATTGCCAATGAGATGGATGAAGGCACAAGGAATCGCAGTAGTTGTCGTCGTTGTGGGAGTGAAGGCCATAATTCTAGAACTTGTAACTCCAGGTAATTTACAATATATATAACACAAATGTATGAAACATAATTAACGTAATGTTAATATTAAAATATATATTAAAATATATGTTAATAACTCAAATCTATCGTCATACATAATTCACTTTCTATTCAGTAGTACAGAAGATGGATCCAGCAGCTCCAGGACCCCAAGATCCTAGTGTCTTGACTATGCAGGAGGAGCACAGGAGCACTCCTCTATGGGATGCCGAGGTTAGTGTTTTGTTTTAAATATTTTATTTATAATGATGAAACATTACACCGTTAACATATGTACATGTTTATCTACGTAGGTGTCAGATACAGCTACCTTAGGCATCAGGCATCCAGATTCGGTTCCATGGGAGATCGATGATAGGATCATCCCATACCTAGAGAGAGCCAGGTTATTTGACTTCCACCTTGTAGCTTATGGTAGAGTGGACCGTGCTATCATCACGCAGCTTGTTGAAGATGGCGTCGGAGAGCGCTGCGTTTCATCTCCCTCTTGGTGAGGCTACTATCACACTACTTGATATAGCCTTACTAACACGGCTTCCCATCGAGGGACGTGCCGTTATCCGGACTACTCATGAGGAGCCGGTCCGAGAGATTGCGCAGGATGTGCTCCTTGGCACGCAGTTCCAGCACTTCATACCGGAAGTTGCTGCCGGGTCATCATCGACTGAGCGTGAAGCTCATCGGAGGAGATGGACTTGTCATACACGTATCGATGCGGGCCATCTCAACCAACTCAACCATCTCAATCATCCCAATATCGGACCCTCCCAGCCAACTCAACACGGCTCTTACTACGTAGGAGGCCTAGGAGAACCAACTTCAGTTGGATAGGGTAGATGAGTGATCGGAGTTTTGTTGTATGTATTTGACTACTGAATGGACACATATGTATATATTTAGTTGTATGTTTTAGACATATGTATATATTTAGTTGTATGTTTTATTTAGCTTATAATGATCTCCAAGTTTGTTAATGATGCAATTACACATACATAGTTTGTTAATTAACTACTACAATTACAATCTAGGGTTCCTTCTTAAACTTATTCAAAATCCTCTTGGTTTCTTCACTTCTACGAGCCTTATCAATAGCGACCCTATTCAAGTTATTTATCTCCTTACTAAGCTCTTCATTCTCCTTATGAAGCCTAACAATGATTGCTTTTTCGATTACTTGCCCTCGAGCAACCCACCTAAAGTAGGTGCATTCTAAGGTCATGTCATCTTGAATAGTGGACAAGCAACATATTGACGCCGGGATACGTATCGCTCCAATCACGACCAAATTCGACTTCATAACCACAATGACAATGCTCATCCATGGGCAATGAATCTTTCATTTACACAAACATATAAGTTAAACAGAAAATTTGAAACATATAAGAGTTTCAATATAAAAAAATAAAAAAATAAGATCCAAAACAAACTATATCCAAAAATAAGCGTCTGCTAGGTTTGGATAAGGGTTTGGAGTTGTTCGCAGTTAATAAGTGCGAACGAGAAAGAAAGTTCAAAAAATGCTCGAGACATTTCGCGATTACTAGCTCTGAGCAGTAAATCGATCGAACATTTGCGCTTAGTAGCTTGACGGTGGCTGCAGCGATAGGTAATAGCTGCCTTAGAACTTTCAAACTAGCCGTTGTATGATCCAATTAGCGTTCATTTCCATTTCTCTATAAATACACCCTAAAACTTAATTTATCACATATTCTAAAAAGCTATTATCCCTTTGTTTAGGTAAGTTTATTTGTTAATATTCTTATTTATATAGTTATTAAGTTTTCTTTCATTTTATTAATGCTATTATTGATTTATATTGATGCATTTAACTTATATGTTTGTGTAAATGAAAGATTCATTGCCCATGGATGAGCATTGTCATTGTGGTTATGAAGTCGAGTTTGGTCGTGATTGGAGCGTCATTATCGGTCAATATGTTGCTTGTCCACTATTCGAAGATGACATGACCTTAGGATGCACCTACTTTAGGTGGGTTGATCGGAGGGCACCGAATGTCAAGAGCAATCATTTCATAAGGAGAATGAAGAGCTTAGAAAGGAGATAAATAACTTGAAAAGGGAAGCGCTTGATAAGGCTCGTAGAAGTGAAGAAACGAAGAGGATTTTGAATAAGTTTAAGAAGAAACCCTAGATTGTAATTGTAATAGTTAATTAACAAACTATGTATGTGTAATTGCATGATTAACAAACTTGAAGATCATTAACATACAACTAAATATATACATATGTCTAAAACATACAACTAAATATATACATATGTCTAAAACATACAACTAAATATATACATATGTCTAAAACATACAACTAAATATATACATATGTTTAAAACATTCGTAGTCAAATACATACAACAAAATCCCGATCACTCATCTACCCTATCCAACTGAGTTGGTCTCCTAGGCCTCCTACGGTAGTAAGACCCGGTTGCTTGAGTTGGTCGGGGAGGGGTCTGATATTGGGATGATTGAGATGGTTGAGTTGGTTGAGATGGCCCCGCATCGATAGCTGTGTAGGACAACTCCATCTCCTCCAAATGAGCTTCACGCTCTGTCGATGATGACGGCAACTTAGGTATGAAGTCTTGGAGCTGCGTGCCAAGGAGCACATCTGCGCAATCTCGGACGGCTCCTCATGAGTAGTCGGATAACGTCCGCCACACCTTTTGCCTGGAAATGTTAATTAAGAGCTTAGTTAATCTAGTATTACAATATGAGATCGAAAAGTAAATAAATTAAATGTAAATGAAGACTTACAAATCGAGTCAACGTGGGCGCAGCAGGAGTATATTGTGCTGCCTCAGTGACGCCACGTGGTGTCATCCATCGACGTGTGATGGAGAGGAACCACTGCATGTAATCCGGTGTTAGCCGGTGCCCGCAGAATGAATTGGCGCACCTTGGACTATTAGCTCCGAGTCTACGATCCGGCAGGCGATGTGGCGCCGTTGATCTCTCGACCGTTAGTGTGGCCTGGTTCTTCACGGAGATGAGGTGCGCTCAGCTCGGTATCCAGGGTGGAGGTATGTTCGTACAACCCATATTGGCTGAACGCGCTACGTAGATGTACTTCGACAAGTCGAAGCATATAGATGTACGAAGCCCTCCACACACCGAATCCCCGAGTGATCGGGGCATGCGTAAGCCTCGGAGAATGCGGATCCCATACAAAATATAATATAGGTACGTTATTGATGCGGTAAAGATAATAGATTTGAAATAACGATATTGATTTGTTAAATATTTACGATTCGTTCGCGAAGATCTAAGCGATCTCGGTAGAATCTAAGGTCCGGTCGAATGTTTGCTGCGTTCGCGCAAAATTCAACTGAACCATAGGGAGTCTCTGGCGGGGGTTGCTGCGGAGGAGCAAACTCACCTCGACCAACCGATCTGTAAGGCTGGCCGATCAAAATGTGCTCCCACGCCCACAGCTATAAATATAAATTATATATTAGTGTTTTATAATGACGATATTAGTACTATAGTAGAAGTTGTATATGTTATTATAATTACCTGTAATATGGCAAGTGGTCCTGCGATCTCCCGGACGCCCTTTTTGGAAGCACCACACAGCCTCCTGTATAAGTAGCCCAGGGCGGCGGATCCCCAGCTGTACTCGGAGATAACCTCCCATGGGTCGTCCAGCAACGTCATCATTATAAATAAAATATTTAGAACAAAACACTAACCTCGGCATCCCATAGAGGAGTGCTCCTGTGCTCCTCCTGCATAGTCAGGACACTAGGATCTTGGGGTCCTGGAGCTGCTGGATCCATCTCCTCTACTACTGTATATCAAGTGAATTAGGTTAATATATATTTGAGTTATTAACATATATTTTAATATTAACATTACATTAATTATGTTTCATACATTTGTGTTATATATATTGTAAATTACCTGGAGTTACAAGTTCTAGAATTATGGCCTTCACTCCCACAACGACCACAACTACTGCGAT
This sequence comes from Amaranthus cruentus, assembly GCA_019425755.1. Lineage (NCBI taxonomy): Eukaryota > Viridiplantae > Streptophyta > Magnoliopsida > Caryophyllales > Amaranthaceae > Amaranthus > Amaranthus cruentus. Next base: position 4,164,731 of record CM033466.1, read on the forward strand.
TCCTTGTGCCTTCATCCATCTCATTGGCAATCCTTTTAGACTTAGGTCTTCCTTTACCACGAATTTGATCGGGGTCATGTCTAACTTCAAAACCCCTATACTCAGGCCATGACCTCTTATCAAGCATCGGGTTGAAACAAGGTTCGTACGTGCTTGCATAACTCTGAGAAGTGTAACACGGATCCACAAAACGCTCATATGATACATGTCGTTTCATGCAAACAGCAAGCAGATGTGAACAGGGAAGGTGGTATATCTCCAGTTTGTTACATGTGCACTTTTTTTGATGCAAGTCCACTGTTTGAATCTTACCCCCCTTCGAAGAACCTCTGTTACCCCTTCCAGTCTTAACTTCAAAAACACCTCTGTTATAGTCAAAGCAACAATCTCATGAAAGTTAGCCTTCTCGTGTTTCTATTGATAATCTTGGTGGCATGTGAAGTGTACTTGTGTCCTCCAAGTAACCATGAACTAGCACGTTGACGTCTTTGAACAAAATAATCATTTATCCGATAGAAGGTGAACTCGAACAAGTGTGGTCAAGGTAAGAAAGCGAACACCCTTTAATACGTAGTTGAAAACTTGGCTAAATTCGTGTTAAATCGCCATACCTATACCCTCCATCATGACATAACGACCACTTGGACATATCTCCCACGTTATCAATCCAAAATACGGCCTCTCTTTTAGCGTTGCAATTGCCTTTAAGCCATTCATTAACTTAGCTTGTTGCCTTTGCTCGCGAGTTCTACCAAACAACTTTTCAATTGAACATTACCCTATACGATTAAAGTTGCTAAGCAAGTGCGTAAACAAATCCTATGATATGCATAAGGTGGTTGCCACTCGCTCGTCCATGGTTGCTAAAATACCGGAGTGTCTATCGAAATGATGCATAGACGCGACCTTTGTGTCACATGCTTACGTATACAAGCCATGAACCCGACCACGCGCAATACACTCCTTCCAACCAAGGCAAAAGCTAATGGAAAGATTCCCTTATTACCATCTTGGGCAATGGCGTCAATAAAGTATGCGATACTTACCATACAAGTGTGTGCGTCAATAGCAATAAGGGGTTTACAATGATTGAAGCCATCAATGCAAGGTTTAAGCGCCAAAAGACCGTTGGAAGGTTCTAATATTAGGTGATCTATAAACACCCATCTCATTGTCTTCCTTAAAGAACCAATCAACTACCAATCCGGGTTCGAATGTTGCAAAGCTTTTAAAAATTGAGGAAGGAGAGTGTAAGAACCTTCCCAAGACCCATATATGCTTATCAATGCTTGTTGCTTAGCACACCAAGCTCGTTTGTAGTTCACTTCAATACCAAAACGATCTTTAACCATTTGACGAACTACAGATACCTTAATTGATGGGTCTTTAGCAACACAATTTCTAATCACATTGTTAATAACAGAGGATGTCAAGTGGATGTGTCCAACCGAGACAGTGTCACTATCTTGAATACAAGACTCATGCTTCCCATTGTATGTAACAATAAGCCAGGAAGATGTATATGTATCAATCCTAGCCCTAAGTCTCCATGAACAACCCCGCTACATTTCAAGGTAAGGACGGATTGGTTTGAAGTCTCGTTCTATACTCCACATTTCTACGAATATGATACACTCTAATAGCTTCCAACAACGCTTCCTTATTATCAAACATCATACCTTGATCTCCAACTCCCCTTCTTCGGTGTAAGTAGTATCACAAGCCTAGTCCTCCAAGAGTTGTCCTCCTCATGCTCATCTCTAGATGGACATTTTGCATGAGGGTGTAGGGGAACAATATTTCCTAAAGTCATGTGGTTGCTTAGGGCATCCTCATCCACATCCACATCATCCTCGGATGGATCATCATCAAGCTCATTACTCTCAAAACCATCATCCATATCTCCTAAGTTTACTACTTCATCATTTGAAACTTGATTGGGAGGGGGTTGAGAAGGAGAACAAGGGAAGGATTAAAGCGGATCTTGAGTGGATATAGGCATAGGTGTAGGATTAGGATTAGAAGCAACCACATTACCTAAAGGAACTACTTCCGCGTAGATTTCTAAAGAATAGGAAATCTTTGAATGCTCCCACATAGCATCTAAAGCGTACTCATCCTCAACCGGAAGGACTGTATACTGTCCACTCATGAAATACTTGAAACTTATATCAACGGTAAATTTTGTTAGATCTTCACGCAAACAACTTTCTCGAATAGAACAATTCCAAAAACACACAATAGTCACAAGAAATGACGCCATTTCTACATCAATAGAACCATTCCAAAAACACACAATAGTCACAAGAAATGACGCCATTTCTACATCAATACAAACATAATCAAGATCATCATCAATTCCAAAACAACATCCTAAATTCTATAAAATCTCATAAACCCCCAAACTAATCAACCAACAAAATAGAGATAATAGAACAATTAAACATTACCTTGATCAAATGTGGAAGCTTCAAAAGAGTGTTGATTGAATAATTTACCTACATTGGAGTATTTAAAACAAAGTTTAATATTAACCTAAAAAACGAAATAAATTGAAAAATATTAAAAAAAAAAAACTACCTTTGAGCAAGCTAGATTATCCCAGACTAGATTTGAAGTGCTAAATTAGATTAGGAATGAAAAAAATTTATGTAAGCAAGTGGTTTAAGAGTGTTTGGAGGAGAGAAAAGTCGTGTTTTTTAAGGGTTAGGGTTTATCAAATTGGGGAAATGAAGTCTGGGAAGGAAGAAACTGAGTTTTAAAACCCCATACGTTCGTGTTACTAGCTGCAACAGTCAAAAGTCAGCTTATCGTTCGTGATTACTAGCTCAGCTCCAACCCTCTGCTTTGGGAATTTCACGCTTATTTTTGGATATAGTTTGATTTGGCTCTTAGTTTTTTATTTTTTTTAATTGAAACTCTTATTTGTTTCAAAAATTCAGTTAAACACATCAATATAAATCAATAATAGCATTAATAAAATGAAAGAAAACTTAATAACTATATAAATAAGAATATAAACAAATAAACTTACCTAAGCAAAGGGATAATAGCTTTTTAGAATATGTGATGAATTAAGTTTTAGGGTGTATTTATAGAGGAATGGAAATGACCGTTAATTGGACCATACAACGGCTAGTTTGAAAGGTGAAAAAAGGCAAAATCAAAAGAGAAGATTTCAAAAAGTAGGAATTGCGTTCAGTAGCTAGAAGCAGGATGTTACGATTTGACCCCCATGGAATAGATCCAACCCTCTGTCCAAACCTAGCACACGCTTAGTTTTTGAAATAGTTTTTTTTGGCTCTTATTTTATGATTTTTTTTGTTTTATAATCTTATTCATTTCAAAAAACCACGGCCCCATGTGGCTTTGGCCCACTGGGCCTAGAAGATTGCAATTTCCAACATAGTTTTCAATGGTAAACTAAAAACCATTACTCAAAAATAACGAATGCTTAAACAATAATACAAATATAACCTTCAGTCAGCTCCATCAGTCTGAAGGAAATAAATTAAGAATACAAATGCTGATCTCTATCCCTACTAAATTACAGGGTTTTCAGTCTCATGATTCACATAAACTACACAAAACTTATTTCACCCTCGAATGTAAAAGGCATTTTAATCTATATCAGACATAATATTTATAGTCATAATAAACATTGCAACACTACATCCAGACAAGCCCCGGAAGGAAGAAAAAAAGGACATGAAAGGCCCAAGACCGGCTGCAAGGAAGCAAGACTGTCTGAAAGAGTGCTCATGTTTTTCTTGTACAAGGGGGGAACATCAACAGCTTGAACCTAAAGGAAGAGCCATGTTGCTCAAATTACAATTGATCATCAGTTGCAAGCTATTTATCGAGTTTCATCCTCAAGATTGCGGAAAGCAGCAGTCAAATCCTCATTCAACTTCTTGAATTTGGTAATAAGAGCATCCTCTCCTTCAGCAGGATCCTCAAATTTCTGTGACCTGTATCATATGTCAAAAAGAACTTATGAGAAATAATGCATCATCCAAAAGAATTGTTCATCGCTCAAAACTTCAATGTGACCTATAATTTAGTCACTTACACTAAGCGATAAAACAGATCTCCTAGTCGAAGCTTGATTAAGCTGTAGGTAACCTTCTGACCATCTGATCCAGCACCTCGTTCCACAGCCTGAAATTAGACATACAGACCACAACACCATCAGTAAATATTTGATATTGACACTATTTTTTCGTCACCAGTAGCATAGCAACTCATGCCCTTGACCAATAAAAATATAGAATACATACATTTCTTTTCGATGGGGCCAATTATTTTTTTAGTTTCGAATTATTATGGACTATTAAAATGGCTCATTGAATCATGTTTACTTTTTATTTATGTAAAGTTGCAGATGATGTTGGATAAACATCTTTGTCATTACTATCAAGGGTAAGGTTGCGTACATCTGACCCCTCAAATGCACCCTAGGTTTCTGTCTCTTAATGGCATTGAGATAATGAAATGTTGTTGTACATAAACATTATTATAATTATAATTATTATGAAGATGAGATCATGTGGACTGGCCTTGCTGAAGGCTCCTACCCAGAGCCTCGATACCAACCTAAACGCCAGCTACCCCCCCACCCCGGCTACAAACTCCGGGAAAAGGTGCTTATGGTAAGAATTGAACACTAGGACTTACATGGGAAGACAAGAAATATAACTCCTTCACCCAAATCCTGAAAAAAAATCTTGTTATGAACTCTGTTACCCATTTAGGGATGGCCCAAAGATGATTAAATTATTGCAAATCCAGAACATTTTAAAACAGTATTGCATATTGATGACATATTTATAGCTTCAAGTAGTATCACAAAGGAAGAGACAAATCTTCGAATTCTGAATGTCTAATCGAGGTCAGATGATACAATTGTTAAGAAATTTATGCTTGTTATGTACCCTCCACTCTACCGACTTGTGGAAAAAAAATGCAACAAAGTTCCATGTGTACTGAATATACAACGAGGATACGAAAAAAAATGCCATTTAGAAAAATAAAAATAACCTGATTGGCCAAGTTGTAAAAATGGATAATGTTGCGCATCATCCAAACAGACTTGTAGAATGGGCAAAATTTGTCATATCTGCAATAACAAATATAATGTAAATACATGATGACTCATAATGAAATAGCACTTGCATAAAACTAAAGAAGCTTACGGTGTAAAAGCATTTTGTGCCAGGTAATCTTCCCGTAATAGCTTTGCAGTATCCAAAGTGATCTTATCTGCTTCAGCCAAAGCATCTTTTCCTACAAGCTACAACCATTGATGAAAATTCATGATTAATTTAAACTGTGAGATAATACAATATCCGAGGTGTGAAACCACAACCACAGCTAAAAGTTGCTAGTTTACTATGGCAAGAACCAATAACATGAACTCATGAACATCCTTAGTAAGAAAAACTTTTCTTCCAAATACCGTTAAACAAAATATTAACTAGGCAAAAAATCACACTGGATACATACCTGGACAATTTCATTGAGATCATCTTCTCTCTGCAGCACTTCACGGGCCTTGGTCCTTATATCAATGAACTCAGAATCAAACTTCTCATAAAATGATTCCAAAGCCTGCAAAAATACAACAATTCGAAAAGAAATCACAATATTTCATCAGAGCTCTGACACTATATTACAAGGCAAGCATGTAATGATACAAATGGCTGTGTTAATAGCGCACCGTTGAATACTTAGAGTAAGAAATAAGCCAGTTGACAGAAGGGAAATGCTTCCTCTGAGCCAATTTCTTATCCAAACCCCAAAAAACCTGCAGAGAAAAATCATTCCTTCAAAAACGTTATCAATAAGAGTAAAAAGAATTTAAAAATTCTTCTGCATCAAAGGAGAGATTAATTTATTTTACATATTCATGTAGAGCCCTCAACACTACAGAACAAGGGTATGAGAGAGGGACCCAACCTAACACTAAATGCCACCAATGGAGACATCTTTTATACAAAAAGAGGCATGTGTCGGGCGGACAATTTGTTTGATGGATGGGGGAAGATGTAGAGGAAAGGGTACAAAGAAGCTCAATTAAGTACCATTGAACCTGAATCCCAAGACCGTCATTCAAAGATATGATTCTTTTAAGCTTCATTAAATAATGATAAACCATAAAAGTCCCAACCTTTCACTTTTCATCCTCTGATATACATCGACAGTCGTAAAAAACGAAAACTAGTGCTGTAATAAGTCATTAGCTTCATTTTTCCCAACATAAACATAAACTCTCTTCAATTCCATCATTATCATCAACGAGGAATAACCCAAGTTTTATGCTCTCATTGTTTCAGGTGGAACTCGAAAGACCAAATGTCTACAAAGAAAAGGGAACTACGAATAAATTAATGGCACATCTCTTCACTTATAATTTACTTTAAAAAATTATCTTTTAGAGATAGAAACTTATTGAAATGGATTCCTTTTAGTGATTAAAATTAACTTTTACTAATTCTCAATTGATTTTCTTCTTTCAACAACTGATTAGAACTAGTTTTACCAAATATTATTTGAGGAGAACAAGACCTAAGTTTGTTATTCAAAGAAAGAAAATGAACCCCTGTACATTTTGATCCCTCTATCAACCACATATGAAGAATATCCATGGAAGGACAAGATCCCGAGAACATAAAGGTATATCATACCTGAACAATACTCAGAGTAGCAGATGTCACAGGATCAGAGAAATCTCCTCCAGGAGGAGAAACGGCACCAACAATTGTTACACTACCAGTACGCTCAGGACCACCAAGGCATTTAACTTTGCCAGCACGTTCATAAAATGAAGCTAAACGAGCAGCCAAATAAGCAGGATATCCACTATCGGCAGGCATTTCCGCCTGTGTACAATGATAAGATAACAAATATTACAATCTAACATAAGATATTAATGAGCATATAAGCATGAAGCAGGGCAAAGAAATTCAGAAATGCAGCCAAGGTACAACTCAGAATAAGAAGATACTTCCTCCTTATTCGTCCAGATTTCTCCACAAGTGTGAAAACCTTTCGGGAGAAATGTCGCAGTTAATTGTATTACGGAAGATTCGACAAGTAACAAGGTAAGACAACTAATCTATATCTTGAACATTTACAGCTGGAGAGGAAAAGAAAATCCATTTTCCTAGAAGGAACGGGTAAGACAACTATTCGACAAGCATCTATTGTTTGTCTAGAAGGAACGGGAAGGCCGGATGGGAGAGGAAAAGAAAACCCATTTTCCTTCCAAATCTTCAAAAGCAGTCAATAAAAAAAGATAGTTGATGGTTAGTCGGTTCTACCAACTAAAAGCTAATTAGTCGGAATATGGTCGGTTCAACCGACCAAAGCGTCTGGTCATTACTTGGTCAGTAGAACCGACCACATTCTGACATTTTGTTGGTCGGTTAAGAACCAACCAAATTTATAATCATATTATTACAATAATGATTAATTTAATTTATCAATTATCATAATATTATATTTTAATTTTCACTTTTGGAGAGATTGGTCCATTAACAAAATAATTCCCATCTTAAACAAAATAAAAACATCCTTCCAAATCCTTCCTTTTCCTTTCTCTCCAGTTCACTGAATTCAAACATATTGTAAATTTGAAATACCAAAAGAGGCATTAGTCAAGGCGAGATTTGTTATTGTTGCTTAAATTCACACATGTAAGTGGTGTGGTCTTATACAGCACCAGATAGCACAAGTAACACAAAGAGATCTCAATGTCACAATATTCAGATCAAAGATTATAAGCACCAATGGACATACATGACAGAATTAAACCAAGTATAATAAATAAAATTGTGAATTTGAGTGGAATAATCACCAATCGTCCTGAAATTTCACGCAGAGCTTCAGCCCATCGAGAAGTTGAGTCTGCCATCATACTAACATTGTAACCCATATCTCTGAAATATTCGGCAATAGTAATACCTGAACAGCAAAGAACCGTGACAGCATTAACGTAACATCTAATTAATGCACAATTTCCATCACAGTTAGGTTTGTATCACAAGAGAATCCAAATAACAAGAATGGAGCACAAAATTTTTTAGAATAGTGAACAGGAGGTCACAGGGAAATAGCTGCAGAACTCAGAAAAAACATTTAACACTGTACCTGTGTAAATGGATGCCTCACGTGCAGCCACAGGCATGTTCGAAGTATTTGCAACAAGTGTTGTTCTCTTCATGACAGACTCCTCACGTCCATCAGGCAAAGTCATTGTCAGTTGAGGGAAGTCCATGAGGACCTGGATGGAAGAATTTGAATTTTCACCTTCGGTAAAGATGAAACAACACAACATGCCATCATTCCAATGTCAAGTGGCTCCTACCTAAGCAAGGTTTGGAGCGTTCGATGTGCACAACCTTACCTTTACACTAAAAAAGAGGTTGTTTATGATTGACCTTTGATTAAATAACATATAAATAAGTGCAAATGACTAAGAAATAATTTTAATAAAGTTCATTATAATTAAAAACCAAATTATAGATCTTTGGCTCCATTGAGAATGAATCTAGTAAAGAAATAAATTATTTGTGAATCCCATCAACTGAAAAAAATACCTCAGCCATCTCATTTCCTCTCTCTCCGCAACCAACATAAACCACAGCATCAGAGTTAGAGTACTGCAAGCAAAGCAGATATACCTGAGGATTACATGAATTGTATGTGTTTTACTTCTAATGCCAGAAGTGGGGGAAGAATACCTTTGAAAGTGCTTGACTAATGACAGTTTTTCCACAGCCAAAAGC